>JAFEMH010005438.1:0-163143 GCA_022495995.1 Adenophora triphylla var. japonica | reverse complement strand
TTGCTCTCGAGACCACTTGGGACTGCCCTTGAGCTCTGTTTGCTCATACCCGGGCCGAGATGCTTGAGTCGTCAATCTGACGCTCCCCAGACGTCTAAGGAGTACCGCGAGGGAGGGAAAGCGGAATACTTCCATACCCTCGGAAAATACAAGAAGGCACTGAAAGGCGCCATCTGAGAGGAACTACCTCCGCGGTAGCAAGGTCATCCCGGCCAACAAAGGCTCTGCTTCGTCCCAAGCTTGCCGGGAAACAAGCGACGGAATATAGAAGGAGGACCAAGACAAACTGGAACTCGACAACGTAGGACCCTTCTGCAAGATCCTCACAGTCTCAATCCTCCGGTGAGGAACCCACCGGCGGATACGATGCGTACCAAGGCTGTGCCATCCATCTCTCCCGGGCGGATGATCCATATCGACCTGAGGTCGGCCCGAGCAAATGACCCCCTTGCAGGCTAAACGACGTCGGAGCCTCGGGCATGGCACGAAGTCTCTCTCGCGGCCACAAGGTGAGCAAAGCGGGGCTTCCCCCTCTCATAAAACGATCCCCGGTCGCCGGACGGTCGATACCATGAAGAGTCTCCCCCGGCAGCCAGCGGGACAATATCCTCTCCCGGCTCTGCGAGTGCCCTACCACATCTAGCAAGCGCCGTCCACAAATGCCAAGGGAGGCGGCCGGAAAAGCGTCGCCATCACGCACTGAGGCAAATACATCCCAAGAGACGTCACTCTCATCATCAACCATGAACCGCTCAGGCGGCTCGGAAATGTCGATATGACCCGAATCAAGGATCATGCCTGCACTTCTTCCAACGAGAGAGTACGAAGAAAGTGCAAGCTTCACGCTCGCGGCTTGACACCACCAATCAAAGGCGAGATGGCCTCCACCTCAGGTCCTCCAATCAAAGCCCGAAAATCCTCAAAAGTGGGCACCATTTCATTATAGGAGAAAGCTTGATGCACGTGCCTCCTAACATCCCGAGAACCGCGGCCGCCCGCAACAAATCCCAATCGGGAACCAACTCCTTAAAAGACCAAACCAAGCAAAGACGAAACCTTACCTCGAAAGCCCGTCTACGATGCCTCATACGGCGCCGCATCCACGTTTTCATTTGCTCGAGGAAGTGTGCTTGCCTCTCTGCGAAAGCCTCGGCAAAATTCTAGGGACGTACGAAGAATCCATGGCAAAAATGGAGGTTCCTAGAGAAAATGGGGAAGAAAGCTCGAAAATGGTGCAAATGGGGAAATGAGGAAGAACCAGAGCCTTTGGAAAGCATTTATGTCCTTCCCAAGCAAGGTTGGTCCGTACGGACCTCTTTGCATGCTAAGTATGTCGTACGGACCTCCTTGCAAAACGAGAACCCATTTCCCCGACAAACGGTACAAAAACCCTTTGTCCTCGGCAAAACCTTGCTCCAAGCGCCCAAACAACGGCCAAAGCCATTCCCGGCAAACATACACTACCCACAAATGCACTACTCTCGGCTCGCGTGGCATGCACAAAATAAAAAAATAATAATAGCAACAATTTCTAGGACAATTCCAGGAATCACAAAAATGACATTACATCTTAAAATAAAATCTTTGTTTGCCATGCAAATACATGTGTTTTATTACGGGTACCCATAAATGTCTGTTTGCTAAACAAAAAAGAGGGATATGAAAAGAGGGAAAGCAAATGAATACTAATCGGAATCCTCGGCATCATCATCCTCGCCGAGGTCCTCCAAAGAAAGTCGGGCATCCGGCGAACTCGCCGTCACATCCTCGTCGTCGGAATACCGAGCACCGTGGAGGCTCCCACGAAAAGTACTCGGAAGGATCAAATCCGGCGAAAGGATCAAAGAAAGAAGGCTCGAGGAACCCTCGCCTGTGCGCCATGCGGAGGCATGAGGGCGATAAAGGGCTGCTCCTCGAAGGCCTGCCGGCTCCCGAAGATGTCCCAGGCATCCATGCTATGCCGCCCCCTCAAGGTCCCTCCTGCTGCGGCTCAGGCTCGGCTCTAGGCGGAGGAACGTCTGAGTGCCTCGAAGGCATAGGCTCGTACGCCGGCACGCGTCGCGAAGAACGGCAAGATATCTTCGAAGCCATCTTCTTCGCAAACGACCTCATCGCCACGTAACGGCGAGTCGACATATCATAAGCTCTCCCCGGGACTGCACTTTTGACAAGCGGCCAAGGAAACGCTCGGCAATACGGTTATACTCAACAACAAAAAGAAAAATACGGAAAAGATGCCAAGATGGAAAAGAGTAAGCACACTCACCGATCTATCGGGGTCCACTCTGTATGCGGCGGAGCTGCTCCGGAGCAGTACTGAGACACCCTCCTCCTCGATCCGTCCCCGCGGACGTACGTGAAATCCGGTCCCGGCATCGGAACCTGCAGGGGAGCTGCGGGCCGGCCTCTCTCTCCGCGCCCGGTACTGCGGGCGTCCTCGGCTTCCTCCTCACGAAGGCCCCGTACTCCTCTCCATATAAAATGAACTCCTCGGCGCAGGCACGCCCAAGGTACCTCTCGAAATCGAGCACGTCCATGTCCGGGAATCAAGCATCCCAAAGGGAGGGTCCCTCGGAGCCACGGGAAGCACACGGGGCCATCTTTGCGCGGAAGACCCGCTCCCCGGATACATGACATCACAAGTCGAAGCCCGCGGCATCTTCCGCCGCGCTGTCACCTCGGGAGCCCCCTCAAACTCATCCCTCTCATCACAGAGCCCACGGGAACAAGACGAACCCCTCAGGGCTATCCCTCTCCCGGACGGCTCACCGCACATCCCGAAGTAGGCGATGGTGAGCTTCCCCCTGTGGTCCTCCTCTTCCTCGCCGTACGAGCCCGGCCCGGCATAGCGGGATACGCGACAACGGCCCCAGGATCTCTATCCCACGGGAAGCACTTTGGAAAACCTCATAAAACCACACTGTGACAAAAACGAGAGAAGGCTCGGTGCAAAAGACAATGGAGAAATGACAAGTTGCTAAATCAAAAAACGGCAATAAACTCATACCTCCGAGCAAAGTCAAAACAGGCCAACGACTGGCCACACCCAGCTAAACCGGTCCAAGGAGAAGTAGAGCTCGGCCAAGCACGCCTCGCCCCAAGCGATGTCACAGACTCTATCCCGAGATCGGTCGAAGCTCTCAGCCGAGCAAAGGGAGGCTGCGGTCGCGTGGTTCGAGAACAAAGTCTCGGACGGTGCATACCACAAAAAGGAGCGCGCCAAGCTGCTCCGCCGTCACTGGCCGGTACCCGGATGTAGGCCCAATCGCTGGGCGTGATCTTCAGCTCCACGTCACTATACAACATGCCCGGGCCCTGCGAGGGCGAGGCTCAAAGCCCGGCGGCTCGATCGGCACACATCGGAGATCATGTCTCTCCAGCCGTACCGGCCCTCCTTTGAAGGAAAGCCGGTGATCGCGGCAAAGTCGGTCGGCGTCACCGTCACCTCTCCCCGGCTCGGATGGAAGGTGTGGGTGGTATCCCGCGAATACTCGGGAAAGGCTAAGGAAGACGCTCTTGTTCTTCCTCGTGTCGAAACCTTTAGCCGGGTTCTCGACGAACACCTCCGGGCCGAAGCGTAGACCGGCCTCAGGGGACTCGGCCTACCGTCCACGGAAATATCGGGCATCATTGCCACAGCTCAACAACAGCCTCGAGCGATCCCCGAGTCTTCATCCTCTTGGCCTTCCCGGCCATAAGCCCCGCATCCTGCAGGTAAACACAGCAAAGGTACGTCAATCACAATACTTAATATAAAGGCACATATAACCCGTCACAAAACACGGCACATGTCGCACATAATTCTCACATACATCATACATATAATTTTTCCCATGCAGTCCGTCACAAAAAACACGGCACACACTGTACACATTTTCAAAAAAAAAAAAAATCCGTCCCGACACGGCAAAGGCACATATAACCCGTCACAAAAACATGGCACATATTGCATATAAATTTTCCCACAAAGTCCGTCACCCAAAAACATGGCACACACGGCACGACACATATGCATAACACATTTTTCAAAAAAAAAAAAAAAATCCGTCCTACCGGCACACACTTTCACATATAACCCGTCACAAAACACGGCACATGTCACATTTTTTCACAAAAATTATCACTACACGATAATTTTTCTCATAATGTACATACATAAATAGCATACGGTACAAAACACCAAAGCATGCATTTCATTAGAGAAGCACTTTATTTTCACAAATAAAAGCTAAATCAACACATTTCTGCACAAAATACACATACCCACAATTTTTACATGTCCATTTTCAACAATTCATCAAGAATTTCACAAAAAGGCATAAAATAATAACAAAAAAATTCAAAAATGCGAAAAACTAAAACCTAGTTCTAGCATTCAAAAATTCGAGCAGGGAATCTAAACGGAACAGATTTCTTACCTCCCCGACGTTCATAGAGCGACGATTGTGCACCTCCGGATTCGGATACAAAACATCCGGGTTCTTCGAAGATGGAACAAACGAGATCCAATTCCTTTGAAGCTCCATCCGTTGCTCGACCACCTCTTGACTGCGTTGACGACGACTCCTTCGAGATCCTTCAGCCATGGCAAGCAATTCAAGCAAAAAATTTTTGATTTTGGTTAACAATGGAGGTTTTTTCCTCTCTCTCTCTCTCGCCTGGTTCACGAACTGAGGAAGAAGGAATGGGGAAGGGCTCGGCATTTAAACCTGGTCAAAACCTGGGAACTGTAAAAAACCAAGGTGGTCCGTACGGACCTCTTTGCAACCAGGTTGGTCCGTACGGACCTCTTTGCAAGGGGTGGCCAAATTACTTTCCTGCCCTTACAATCTTTGCCCCTGGCTGTCCTAAGGCCTTTTCCAGCAAATCCAAGTGCAGATTGGTCCCTAACCCTACAAATCAACCACCGGCCGTCAGCGTAAGACCGGACCTCGCCCACTCCAACGGCAATTCAACCACCGGCCGTCAGCGTAAGACCGGTCCTCGCCCACTTCAACGGCAATTCAATCACCGGCCATCAACGTAAGACCGGTCTTCGCCCGCTCAACGGCAATTCGAGAAGGAGCCAACACCTCCCAGCACGAATCCCAAGGCACGAGACGCCTCCAAAACGCCCGACGGCAATTCAAGAAGGAGCCAACACCTCCCAGCACGAATCCCAAGGCACGAGACGCCTCCAAAACGCCCGACGGCAATTCAAGAAGGAGCCAACACCTCCCAGCACGAATCCCAAGGCACGAGACGCCTCCAAAATGCCCGCTCAACGGCAATTCGAGAAGGAGCCAACACCTCCCAGCACGAATCCCAAGGCACGAGACGCCTCTAAAACGCCCGACGGCAATTCAAGAAGGAGCCAACACCTCCCAGCACGAATATCAAGGCACAAGACGCCTCCAAACGCTCAACGACAACTCAACCACTGGCCCTCAAAAGAGGTCCGAAGTCATCTTCCCAAATGGAAAAGGGCCCTACGGGTCCGCGCATCCCCAAAGAATTCAAGCACCGGCCGTCGACGTAAGACCGGTCCTCGCCCACTTCAACGGCAGCGCAAGCACCGGCCATCAAAGTAAGCCCGAGCTCCTCCCCAACAAGTCAAAGGGAAGTCATACAAGACTGCATATCCCCAGCACCGACCGTCATCCTTGCCCACTTCAACGGCAACGCAAGCACCGGCAGTCATCGTAAGTCCAACCTTTTACTCAACATGCAAAAACACAAAGGCATCTACGCCTCTCGAAGCACAAGGCAGCCACGCCTCCACAACTGCGGCTAGAAGACGATTCAAAGTCCTCGCGCATAACATCAAACTGCGGCTAGAAGACGATTCAAAGTCCTCGCGCATTACATCAAACTGCGGCTAGAAGACGATTCAAAGTCCTCGCGCATTACATCAGCTGCGGCTAAAGACGATTCAAAGTCCTCGCGCATAACATCAACCGCCGCGAAGACGATTCAAAGTCCTCCGGCGTGGCACCAACCGCCGGAAGACGATTCAAAGTCCTCCCGGCGTGGCACCAACCGCAATCGGAGAAGACGATTCAAGTCCTCACTCTATCTCCGGCCCGGAAGGCCTTAAACAACCCGATTAGGAAAATCGTAAAATTTCCATCCCGGGGACGCCACCATGTCCTCACAATTGACCTCGGCGGTCACCACATCTCGGGACACCACCACGTCCTTACCCGCGACCTCGGCGGTCACACAAGACTTCGGGGCACCACCACGCCCACATGCGCTCAAAAATTCACGACCTGCGAACTACGACCGGGCTTGATTCCCGCGGGGATACGTAGGAATCCTATCACAGGGTCCAGCCATCGACCTATACGGTCACCTAGGACACCACCACGTCCTTCCCATCGACCTATGCGGTCACCCAGGACACCACCACGTCCTTACCACAGCGACCTCGGCGGTCACACGACACTTCAGGGCACCACCACGCTCGCATTCACAAAACACTCACCCCACACCCGAACTACGACCGGGCTTGATTCCCGCCGGGGATACGTAGGAATCCTATCACGGGGTCCGGCCTATTGACCTAAACGGTCACACAAAAGGACACCACCACGTCCTCACATTGACCCTCACGGTCACTTCCTCTCCCGGCACGCGATCCAGTTAGGACCCTTATCTTATCGGCGACCCCACTTCTTTCATAAGTGACGTCGTCGAGGGGCTTCTGTAAGTACCCCAATCTGGATCACCCCCTTTCAAACACACGGGAAACACCGCAGACTCATCAACGCAGTCTCGGAGACCTCTGGCACTCAAAACCCTCTCAAAACCCTCTCAAAACCCTCTCAAACCCCCAACCAAACCAAGGGAGGAGCCTTCCTGGGATAAAAAGGGACAAAAGGACCTTTTGGGAATTTTCGGGAAATTGGGAAAGCAATATTGATCCGTACGGACCTCTTTGCTGTCATAATTACTGAATCCCCTTAAAGTCCACAATATTCCCTCAAATCCCGGAAGAAATGATTACCCAAATGCATGGTTGGTCCGTACGGACCTCTTTGCATGCTGAGTTGGTCCGTACGGACCTTCTTGCATGGGGGACATCATCATTCCAGAATATTCACCATCATTGCAGATTCCCTCAAATCGAGGAAATCCAAAATTCTGGATAACCAAGGAGGTCCGTACGGACCTCTTTGCTCCGAAATTTTTACTATAAATAGAGGGCTCCCCCTCCTCATTTTCACACACCTCCCTCTTCTCTCCTCTCCCCCCAGCCTTCAGGCTCCCCTCTAAGACCCTTCGGGGCAATCCCGGCCCCTTTCGGATCCTTCCGAGGCCTTTCGAGCTCCCTTGTGGTGCTCCGAAGCCTCTCCGAGCGCTCCCGCGACGCTCCCGCGCTGCCCCGAGGCACTCTCGAGGTACTCTGAAGCCCCTCGTGGTACTCCGAGGCCTTGCCTGGTCTTTCCACGGCGTCCCGGCTCTTTCCGAGTCAAACCGGCGATCCCAAACCACGCCGAAACTCTGCCCGAGTGACTCCTGCCACCACAACGCACGCCGAACCTCTGCCCGAGTGATCCAGACGATCCCCACGCACGCCGAACCTCTGCCCGAATGCAGCCTGCAACCTCAACTCACGCCGAAACTCTGTCCACAGACAACCGGCCTTTCCCGAAGCAACCCCGATCCGCACCGGAACGCTACTCCGACCTCAAACACTACTCCCCAGCGGAAGACAGACACGAATCAACATTGGTAAGGCTTCCTTCCTATACTATTTCAATACATTTCCATACATAGCATACAATGTAGACATCCGATACAGCATGCATTTTTAAAAGCACACACACACACACACAACATTTAAAGGATATTAGGGGTATCCGAAAGACTCGTTTTACGAGGCTACTCGGGTGAGCTCTAATATTCTAATATTCTCTTCCCGGGGAGTCATCTGACCTCCGAACTCAAAATCTCATCACACAAAAACAGTTTAAAATTATCTTTAAACTGATGCCCTTTTTCAATGTTTTGGGCTTAATAAAAACGGCGTGGCGACTCTACAAAACAAAAACGGCGAGACACATCGCTCCAACGCGAAAGATGCCAGATGCCGGGGCGCGAATGCGCTGCCTCTCGGATCCGGGTAATTTCAACAACCCAAAGAACAACTATTGGGGGACACATTGGGGAACTTTGTCTATGAAGACTCCGATGAAGAACTTGAGAACGAACTACAACAAGAGCCACTTTTGGAAAATGAAACAGAGGATTTTGTCTATGAAACCTCCCATGAAAATTCTAGTGAAGTGCAATTGTATGATAGTTCGGGTTGTATGGAGACGGAAGAAATTATTGAAACATCATGGCATGAGCAAGTTGATGAAATTGAGCTTGCTCTTTATGGTGAGATGCGGGGCAATGAATTTCAAGAAGATATGGTCACTCTCGCCAAGATCGACAAGCCATGTTTGAATGAACACCAACCTCTACTCATGGAAAATGCCGATGACGAATCCTCCATCATTTTGGTGATCCCCCCATCTTTGAAGACGGAGAAAGTGGCAAGGACTCCCGAGAGAAGAAGCCCAAGAAACTTAAAAGTCTAAAATTTCCTTGGGCACAAAATGATCTCAAAGCGCGAGGAATTTACATGGGGCTTGATCTGAAAATAAGGACCCGCGAAACCATGAGGTAGGCCAAAGGACGGAAGGTGAAGTCCAAACGCGAGCAACGGTCGGGCTAACGACCTTAACCAAATGCGCTAATTGGGAGGCAACCCAAGTAGGTACGTTTTATTTGCTTTATTCATTTGCTTTGTTGTGTCATATCGTCCTTTGAACCCAAGGCATGTTTTTGTTCTCTTTGCTATGAGGACATAGCATGTTTTGAGTTTGGGGGTAGATATCTCTCCGAGTTTGTGGGTTTATAGGGGAGTGTATATAGTGTCACCCTCCAAAAAATAGAAAAATTTAAAAATTTTGTTCTCATTATATGTTTGGAAGTTGGCCAACGTCCGTGATGATTTGAGAGAGTTTTTGATTGAGTTTTGCTAGTTTGTGCCAATTTGAATATGTTAATTAGAATTGCATTAATACATGTAAAACACAATTGCACCACCATTCACTTCCATCATTTTTCTTGATCATTGTTACCAATTTAGGAGACCTTTATAGGATCACTTTGACATTCTCGGGGTCCCTAGAACATGTTTGCATGACTGTCAATAACACATCAATTAGGCTATTCGGGAAGTGATATGTGGCTATTTTCTTTGAACCCTATTTGTGAGCCTTTAACTTTCTCGTCACTTAAATAAAATTTCCGCTAGAACCCCTTTTGACTTGAAAAAGAATGGAATCTCTCACAAAAGTGGGAGGTTATTTTAGACCACCATTCGCCTTCATTTGTACCCTCATTGTCCTACCCTTTTAACCTATACACAATGTTTCTCGCCTTTTCAAGAAAGTGAAACTAGGGAATGAATTGGGATATTTGGAAAAAACAAGGGTTGAGTGGAAAGTGGGCATGAAAAGAAAGAAAAGGGTTATGAATTGTTATGTAATAAAAAGAGGGGCTTGAGCAAAAATTGTTGAATGCACATTCTCCGTGATATATTTGTGCAAAGAAAAAAAAAAGCAAAGAAAAAAAAAGAATGAAAAGAAAAGAAAAAAAAATTGCCTTGCCCTCTCTAATGTTGAAGTGGAAAGCGATCAAAAAGAAAGAAAGGTGACCGAGTACAAGTTTGAAAGTGTACAAAATTATAAGTTTGGGGGTTAAATCAATGGGTTGGCTTGGAGCGGAGTGATAATTTCAATGTGAGGATGTATGATGAAGACTTTCTAGTTTCACTTGCTTGACTTCGTATGTCCTTATCTTCATTTGTAACCGTGAACCTAGCCCGCGTTTATCGCGATACATTACAAACCATAAAGCCATATTTGATCCCTAAAGAGTAGCCGGGTTGACAGTTTTTTTTAAACATGCATATGAGTGTCCTTGTGCTGGAATTTCATCTTATTTAGAGCATGTGGTTAGTGATCCTATAAAATATCTTACTTTGGTGACAATGATCTCCCATATTTCATTCATCATTCAGGCCGAGGTGGAAAATTGTGGGTTAGATGCATTAATGTAATTGTAATTGCATATTCTTTTTGGCACTTATTTAGCATATGTAAGTGAGAATCTGAGACTTCTTTGGCCGACAACCTTGTATGTAGTGAGAACATATCAAAAATAAATAAATTATGTTGATTGTTTTTATTTGTTAGGGTAATTTTGTTTTTGTTTATTTCTTTTGTTTTACTCGAGGACGAGCAAAAGATAAGTTTGGGGGTATTTGATGGATGTGGTTTTACCCATCCAAAAGATATATTTCCTAGCTTATTTGGTGTTAGAAACCTTGAGAATTTAATGTATTTTCTAGTGTTTTGAAAGTACAGGGGTTGAAGTGCAACAACGTTGAAAACGGAGGATTGGAGCGTACTTTGGAAGCTTTTGAATCAAATTTCAATTTTGGAAAATTTGGGACAAAAAGGAAATTATGAAGTTCAAGGACCAAAGTGGAAATATTGGAAAATTCAGGGACTAAATTGGAAATATGGAATTTTTGGACGAATTTGATTTATAAAAATTCATGGGCTAAAATGAAAAATAAAATCTCAAAGAGCGAAGTGCAAAAGAATTTTTTATAGTGGCCAAAGTGCGACGACAAAATGGCGAGACGGAACGAATACTACAAATGGCACTAAAACAAAACAAGGCCACACATGCTGCAATATGGGGCCAAGGCTCGGCCAGGAGAGAGGCATCTTGGGGCCAGTTGGGGCCAAGACCAAGGCAAGTGGGCCGAAGCTATGAAAAATGGGAGTAATTCCTTCTGTACACATGGGCAATCGGTGGGCAGTCTATGGGCGACCGCCCACAAGGTTTTCAGCAACAGAATTAATTCCGTCACGAATAAGGAAAACGTGATTTTCCACAGATTTGCACAGAATCAGTGACGGATTTCGGGAGATCTTCTATTTTGACTAGGATTTTGACTCTAATTTGTTTCCAAAAAGGATTTTCACCTCCCTCCTCCTATATAAACAACCCTAGACTAGTTTTGTATCATCTTTGATCTTTTATCTTTTATTTTGGGATTTTTGGATCTTTTGAATAACTTAGTTTAGGTTTTATTTATTTTAGAAGATTGAAGATTCAAGGTTTTGCTTTATTTATTTTAATGGCCATTCAAGGCTAATTTATTTTATTCATGGATTGAGGTGAGTAACAATTTGATCTTTATGCTAAGTTTTTAATTCTTTCTATCTCTCTTTCGTTCTTGTTCTCTCAACATTCTTCAAGATCATTCATAGGCTTCAATTGTATGTTAAGATACTTTTGGCCTATGAATCTATTTGGGTATAAATTGTTTCAGTAACTTGGACATTTATACATTGACCATTGTTGAGAGAATAGATTTAATTGAGGACGTAACTGAAATCAATGAATCTAGGTTCTTATGTTCTTATGATTTAAATTGAATCTCTTGAAATTTTATATTGACGTAACTGAATATATAAACAAGATAGAGATATTAGGGTTTTAATGTTTTTATCGACGTAACTGTGATATTAACATCTTAACCCTAGGTTTTTGTGAACGAACCCAAGAATGAGATTGAAACCTTTTTACATGAAATAAAAAGCATAAAGTGATAATTGTTATGATCCCCAATCCATGAATCCCTTGTCTCTTATTATCTTTGATTTATTTAATTTGCTTTCTTAGTTTAATAATTCAATCAAATCAAAACCCCTTTTCTTTTGTTTCTTGTCACACTAATTAAACCAATTTGTTCAACACTCAAATCTCTGTGGATTCGACCCTTGCTTGTGCATACTACTACAACGATAGCTAGTACACTTGCTAGGTATTTTATTACAAGTGGATTTTTATCCATCAGTTAAATTTAACATTTTACATTGGTGGGCCAAGAGGGCGAGTTCTTATCCTATTGTTTCTAGGATAGCAAGAGAAATATTTGCTTCTCCCGCATCAACGGTTTCGGTTGAGCACGCTTTTAGCAAGGTGGAAATATTGCGGATCCGCAACATGCAAATTTAACGGTCGAAAATTTAGAAAATCAAAATTTGTTGAATGATTGGGTCAAAGCAGAGAAAAGAGATCAAGAGCCAAAGTTATCCTTATCCGATGAAGATTTCTTTGATACAACATCGGGAAGTGACGACAACAATGGCCCAATCCCAATGGCCCCAATGTAAGTTGATGTAATTTATAAAGTTTAATTTGTATAATATAATTTGTCACTTTGTTTTATTTTATATATTAGGTTTCTTTTATTTAGATTAGATTGTTATAATTTAAATAAATATCGTTAGATCTTAACAGTTTTTATACAAAAAGGGTGATCAAAAAATAATTTTTGTAAAGAGAGGGACCAAGAAAGAAGGACTAAAGAAAATTTACTAAGAACTAAGAAGGGAGAGCCGGCCGCCCAAGTCCATTACCGCGGCCGCCCTAGTCTTGCCGAGCCTCTTGGGCGGCCGCCCAAGGCATTACGGCGATCGCCCCAAACACTTTATTTAGAATCGGAAAATCGTGGAACCGGAATCGGAAGCCAAGAACCGGAATCGAGAACCGGTTTTAAGCGGTTCCATCTCGGTTCCCCCCTTTCCCGAAACCGGAACCGGCGGTTCGGAACCGGAACCAGAACCGGGAACCGGTTGCCCATGTCTAGTTTGAAGGCATAGGGCTCAAAAGGATACTCCCTCTCAATCTGAAACAGAAGAGGAGCCCCATGCAAATTTGTTGCAGTCTCTAAAATGGAAGAAGAAGGCAGCAAAAACTGAGCCTAAACAAGCTGTAGAAGGAGATGATACAAGTGATGAGAGTGATGACACTGCTAAGGATGAGAGCTTCAAGCTAGGGGCTGAAGAGATAGAACAAGAAAAAGAAGACCAAGAAGTGGAACAAGCTGCTGCAGGGAGACAGATGCTGAAGAAGAAAAAAGACAACCATCTCCCCCAAAGGATGTGACCTCAGATGTGTACACATCCAAACGCACATCCTCCAGGTTTTCAATCAAAAAGGGTAAATCCATCTCTCTCTCCTCATCTACTGGTATGATCCTTGTTTCCCCTAAATTTCTGTCTCTATATACCTCTAAGAGGTATGAGCAAATAGTAAACAAGGAATTGATCAAGGAAATGAAGAGGGATAGGGAATATTTTGCAAGGCTAGGGTTAATCCAATTTTTTGAAGATAGGGGTCTTTTGATGACTATGGATCACCCCAAAACCTTCTTTTCCCAAAATTGTGAATGAGTTTTATGCCAACTTATCTAAAGGCTTGAACAAACCTGCATCCCCTATGTTTTCACTATTTATGTTAGAGGGAAATTCATATCCTTATCCCCCTCTGTCATTAATACCTTTCTTGGGCTAGAGGAAGTGCCAGATGAAGATTGTGAGGTTTCTGAGGATGAGATTGTGTCCACCTTAACTTATGGGAAGATTAAAGCTTGGCCCTTAAAACCTAAGGACCTTGGTAGTGGATCCCTCACCTCATTTTACTATTTTCTCCATCTCATCATCACAGCCAATCTTTACCCTTTAAATAATAAAACCTCTGTGACAAGGGTGCATGCTGATTTGATGTATAAGTTGAGTACCAGGAAAGCCATTAATGTTGGGGATTTTATCTTTAAAAATATTTGTGGGTACTGTGAGTCTCCTTCTAAGAAATGGTACCTCCCTTATCCCTCTCTCATATCTCAAATCCTTGTTACTCAAGGGGTTAAGACAGTAAAGGTTGAGCCTAGGGTGAGTGAGTTTGAACTGCTAAAAGAGACCAAAACCCTCCTAGATAAGAAGCAAAGGTTTGTTGATCTACCACTGAGATCTGAGTTTGAAGATGTGAGTCAAGATATGGCCACATCCAGTCTCACATCTAAGTACTATATCAATGCTCAACTGGAAGCTCTAGATGCTGAGATCACAGCTGCTGAAGCACTCTCCACAGCCCTCAAAGCTCAACTGATTGCCTCCCAGACTCTTGTTGAGAATCTAAAGGCTTTGAAGGTGAATCTCCAGAAATGGAAGACTACACTTTCTAGCCAAAAGGGGGGAGAAGAGGAAGAAGAAGCTGCTGATGCTGTTCCTACTGATCCTGGATAGGGAAGCTAGGGAGATGTTTGAATTCAGGGGGAGCTTGAAGCTTGATAATCTAGTTTAGTTTTCATATTTTGGTTAAGCTTTTGAACTGTTTGCTTGATTGGTATTTGTTTTTAAAACTGAATTGGTCTATAACCTCCTAAACATTGCTGGATGTTATTATGTTAGGTTTTGTTAAAATGCAATTTTTGTTCTATCTAATCTCTATGCAGTTTTTGTGTGAATGTGTCTACACATCCTCACACACATCCAATTCAGGGGGATCTTTAAATTCTGACAGACTTGGTTACTTGATCTATTATTGCTAAATCTTTCTTTTGACCAGAAAGTCCAAAATAGGGGGAGATTGAAAGAGTGAGATTTTAGGGAAAATGACTTCCCTAATTTGAATCAAATTGGTAAGTTTGATAAATGGATTTTATGACTTTCCTATCAAAGATTTAGAATCATATTTGGAAAAGGACATTGTTAAATATGTACATATATTTTATTTATTTAAATATATTGTGTTTTATTTAGACTAATACTAATGTTACTAACAAATCTCTTTACTTGTTAGTGTCAATCTTATATTTCCTTATAAGAGTTGGATTGCATCAAATAAGGAAGAGTTTGACTGATTGAAAGACTTCTAAAAGGTGCCTATAAATATAAGACCATCAGTACATTGAGAAGATACACATCAAGAATTCTTTGGAAGAGAAAAACACTTTGTTCTTCACGGATTCGAGATAGCTTAGGTTGTGAGTGAAGTTGTTTCTTACATTGGAACTCACATCTATATTTCATTCAAGTTCTTTCTTCTACTTCTTTTAGAACAGGTTCTCCTTGGGAAATGAAGATTGTTCTTGATTTAGAAGTTGGTTAGAACTTGCTTTAGTATTTTAATATTTTTGTTTCACTTATTCTTGTTTTCTTCTGTAAACATATCATTAATAATGAAAACCTTTTTGAGTTTAAAGCCTTGTTTGCTGGGAAAGAACTAGTAAACATTTAATTCTTTGTGTTCTTTATTTTATTCCGCTGCTTATTGGTGATTGTGTGAACAGCTGTAACTCACATTTGTACTCACATCCATAGTTTGTTCTGTTGAAACTGATTTCCTAGCTACACTTAACTTTCAGAAGGTGGTTGCCTTCTCAGTTGAAATTTGAGAACAGCCAAAAAGTTCTTAAGTGTACTTAGTAGTAGATAATTGAGAACTATTGACAACTGAGAACTTTTATTCGGAAAAAACTGAGAAAAAAATGAGAAGTTCTCAATTGTTGGTCGCTAGTCGGAGTTGGTCGTCGAAGCTGATCATATTTTTATTAATTAAAAATCGAGAACTTATTGATAAGTTCTATGTTTTTTGGTCGTCGAAGTTGGTCGCCGGAGTTGATCATGTTCTTAGTAGTTGACAACTGAGAACTTACTAATAAGTTCTAAGTTGTTTGGTCGCCGAAGCTGTCGTCGGAGTTGGTCGTCGGAGTTGTTCGTGTTTTTAGTAGTTGACAACTAATAACTTAATGATAAGTTCTCAGATGGGGTATACTAATACACATTATTAATATTTCTTTTAAAGATTAAGTTGTTATTATTGTTTTTTTTTTCTAATTTATTAATATTATTCTTACTTTTAACATGTATTATTCAATTATTACTTATTTTCAATAATATTAGTAAACATTCTTTTACATGGTGAATAATTTAGGGTATGGATGGGGTTTATGGTAAATGATGGGTTTAGGGTATATGACATTGGGGTTTAGGGTATATGGTTTGGGGTTTAGGATTTAGAGTATAAGGTATATGATAATTTTTTTAGGGTTTAGAGTAAGGTTTAGGGGTTGGATATATTAATAAGTATTTTACTAATTAGTATAATTATCAATAAAATTTTGGTGTGAACATATAAAGGATAAGAGGTGGCATTACTTAATTGGATATCAATTATTCACATGAATCACTAGCCCAATCAAAACCTTCACCACTAAATTCATCACATTTAATTAAATTCAATGGTTCAAATTCACCCAAACAAACACAAAATACTTTCCATTTTATTTCTCTCTTTCCCCGTACCTCCATTATTATCTCAACATCCCCATCTCTCCATCTCTCCTCCTCATTTCTTTCTCCCCCCTATCAAACAATAACTTACACACCACCACCAACTTCCTCCACCACCCTATACGTTGTCGCCGCTGCCACCTCCACCTCTGCTCCACCCTATCAAACAACCCCATTTCTCTCCATCTCTCCTCCTCACTTCTTTGTCCTATATATCAAACAATAACTTACACTGTTACACACCACCACCAACCTCCTCCACCGCCCTTGAGGCCGCCACCGCCACCGCTACCTCCATCTCTGCCTCTGTTCCACCCCAACCTCTCTCCTCCCCCACTTTTCCTCCCTCTCTAATTAGTTGTAGAAACCCATCCCTTACTCATTTTTAGTAACGACCCGAGCTCGTAGCCCGACCCGCTACGTAGGCACCACAAACTGGCCCACTAAACACCTTCTCAATTGGGTCAACAACAGCCCATCACAGCCTCCAAAAGTCCAATAGATGATTTAATGCTTAGTAGTAGTTCATGAGCCTTATATATATCACACTAAATTCCCACATATTTTCGATGTGGGATGGGGGATATCACAATCTCCCCCACTCAAACCCTCGCCATCTATGGCTAGGTCAATCGATGCCTAGATCGTAGCCCCCGGGCTAGCTCGCAAGCTTTAAGGCGGGGGTTCCGCTCTGATACCATTTGTAATGACCCGAGCCCGAAGCCTGACCTGCTACGTAGGCACCACACACTGGCCCACTAAGAACCTCCTCAATTGGGTTAACCAAAGCCCATCACAGGCCTCAAAAAGTCCAATGGATGATTTGATACTAGTAGTAGTGCATGAGCCTTCTATATATCACACTATATTCCCACATATTTTTGATGTGGTATGGGGGATACTCACGACCCCAAATTCAGGTACAACCCTTTGACCCATAATTTAAGCTCGTAACAATAATTAAACTTAATAACACAATAACGCCTATACATAACTGAAAGTCTTGATCCAAAATAAGAATACATAAGTCACAAATTGTCTAACATTGAAGGAAATTAACATAAAACTAGAAACAAACACTTAACAATAAGGTACTAATTAGTACTTAGTTAAAACTCAAATTACTTGAGCTGCATATAAAACTCCCTTGAACTGTCACAACTCCTCCTACTTATTACATGGAAAGAAGAAGAAAGTGAAAGGGTGAACGAATGAGTGCTCAGTAAGTTTATACGTCACCCCATTCGATTTCTAAGAAGGGGGAAACCTCAAAGGAGCTGTACAAAAATCATTTGTAAAACGAAGGGATACTTGTCTCAAAACCTTTCAGTTTCAAACAGTTCATAATTACATGTTATCGAAAACATAAATTACATATTTCCACAATCTTTATGATCACTCAAGCGGTCTAACGATCGATTTCATATAAGGCCCCGAACGAATGGCTTATAGCTATAATCATATAGGTATATCCGGATAACCGCACACACATTCCCAATGGTGCAAATGCCTAGATAGGCCATAGTGTCATGTTACCCAATGACGGGTTGTTCGAATTTGTGATTTCAAAATCATAAAAGGTTACCTACGGGAACCATTAAATCATAGTTCAAAACCATATTTCAAAGCGTATTTCAACAACAAGTGTATAATACTCTTATCAACATCAAAATCATAATCACAAGTAAGCATCTCATTTAACCACACACATTTGTTAAAAGAGATTTTAGACTGAGGTTAAAGAACGTACAAAATCAAGGAGCGGAGCTCATTTTCAAAAGTGTACCCGCCATGTTCGGTACATTTAATTTATTACAATTCAAAAATAGGAATTTGAAAGATCCTACAAATCGAATGAGAAATCAAGTAACTAAGAACATAATCCCTAACCTTAATGTGCTAAAGTAGTACTCCGGTATGGTATGCAGACGAGTACACCACCTACTCCCAAAATCTAATAACATTGAAGTAATTACAATTAATAATAATCAACTAAATATTACATAAATAAATTAATATAGTGTTACTAATACTCTGCACTTTGTCCACTTTCTTTTCATTATAATTTATCAATTAAAATTAACTCATCTATTGCAATCCCCAAAATAATACTACATATGGGTTGATAGTAACTTCAATCGAAACTCCCCAATTTGAAACCCATTAGTATGATTCTCTCTCTTTGTTCTCCTTTACTCATTGTTGTCTATGATATCATCACTCCACTGTCCTATTTACTTCTACCCAACAATAAATGCAATATAAATTCCCACATAAAGGCTCTCGGCAATTCTCCTTCTTTTTCATTATTTTTTTAATTATTTTTCTTTCTTCTCCCTCTATCTTTGTTGGTTAATACACTTCCTTCCCCTATATTGATTTCAACAATCTTTTTTTTTTTCCTTCTGCTTTCTCTCTCTTCCTTCATAAGCATCATCTTTTCTCTCTCATTATCACAACTCAACCAACATTAAATTATTATACATACACATTCATATATACCTACACTAATTGAGTCTTCTCTCTCCTCTTTCCTATTTTTCACATCCGTCCCAAACCTCTCTCTCTCTCTCTCTCTCTCTAGCTCTATCTCTTTCTAGCTATCCCTTTTCTCTCTCTCTCTCTCTCCCTCTCTCATATTTTATTTTATCTAACCCACCCTCTTATCCTTACATTTTCTTTCTCCTTTAGTTAGACATTAACATACAATGAATGACTCATTCATATCCTAGTACAAGACTTCAGCCAAAACAGGAATACAATTTAAATGACTCATTCTAAGCTATTCTCTCGGGCTCTCCTTGCCAGATTTCTCTCCGAGTTTGCTCTACACTATCAATTGAGGTTTCGCCATGGTCACCTCATCAAGAACTGGGGCTCCGCCTAATCATATCTTTAAAACCAGGGCATTCTCTGCACTTCCGCTGCTGCTTGCCGTCTCGGGCGCTCGACACACAAGGTTCTCATCAGCAACAAATCAATCTGCTGCAAGTTGTACTCCCGTGAGCATCCCCGACTTGCCTAGGCTGCACCATAACATCCATCACTCATACGTTCCTCAATCAACACTCGTACATTTCCCCACCTCATGGGAGAGGGTCCAACCCATACATCATCATATATATACAGTCATTCCATCACAATCAATCATAGCATAATTGCTGCATGCATATCTGCTCGTCAAGCCATACAAAATCCTCACTCCATTTTCATTCCCAGCCGAGGTAGACTCGTGCAATAAAAGCTAATAATGCATAAATTTAACAATAATTGGGTTCAAATAAATGCAAGTTGCCTAAAGTGTTGTGTTTCCCCCCACAGGGTACAATAATCAAGTGATCATAATCTGATCATGGGGATTGCTCCTCAAATCACAATCTGGACAAGGATTTCAAATCCTGCAGGTGGCACATTCTGCCTTCATCATCGTCATCAGTCTCATCATCTTCGGATTTATCAACATCGTCTAAAAGAGAGCTTGCCTCAATCTCCAAGCAATAGTGCTCATCAGTCTCAGCGACAGCAAAGTTCACCTGGTATGGCAATCATCAAATTCCTGTGTCGGACGGAGAGTCATTATCAATACCCCGTGTTGGACGAAAGAATCATTATCAAAAATCCTGTGTTGGACGGAGGAATCATCATCAAAGCCAGTTCCGCTAGGCTGAATCATCAACAAAGTTCATCTGGAAGCTTATCATCGAATGCCCGTGTTGGACGAAAGATCATTATCAGATTCCCATGTTGAACGGAAGTTTCATCATCATTTCTCGTGTTGGACGGAGGACCATCATCAATTGCCCGTATTGGATGGATGCTTATCATCAGTTCCCGTGTTGGACGTAGGTTTCATCATCATTGCCCGTGTTGGATGGAGGATTATCATTTCCCGTGTTGGACGGAGGATTATCATAAATTGCCCGTGTTGGACGGAGGATTATCATTTCCCGTGTTAGACGGAGGATTATCATAAATTGCCCGTGTTGGACCGAGGATTATCATCAGTTCCCGTGTTGGAAGGAAGTTTCATCATCAATATCCCGTGTCGGACGGAGATCCTTCAGCAAACTCCCGTGTTGGACAGAAGATCATCGTCGAATGCCCGTGTTGGACGGAAGATCATCATCAATTCCCATGTTGGACGGAAGGTTATCATCAAAATCCCCGTGTTGGATGGGAAGTCATCATCAAATGCCCGTGTCAGACGGAGGATCATCACCGAAATCCCGTGTTGGACGGAAGATCATCAAGAGCCCGTGTTGGACGGAGACTTATCATCAGCAAATGCCCTTGTCAGACAGACAGGCAATCAACATCAGTCAGGTAAGCACATCAAAGGTATGCAAGCATATTTCTATCCTTTTGCCCTGGTTTCCTTCACCCAATAGTCACTCTTTGAACTACGACCGGCTTGATTCCCTCCTAGGGATACATAGGAATCCTTTCTCTAAAGGTCCAGCTATCCGATCTCACCATTCATCGTCTAGCCATCCGCCATATCCCCAGCCGCTCATTAGGATTGAGTCTTTTCTTATCGACAACCTCACTTCTTCCATAAGTGACGTTGCCGAAGGGTTCTGTAAGTACACCAATCAAATTCGATACCCTTTTAGGTGCATTTAAATATGATAAAATTGCATTAAGGGGCGTTTTGGTAAATTCCCGGTCTATTCTGAGACTTCCGGGAACTTTTTATAAGTTTCCCGCGAAGAAAGTGCTTTTAAGTCATTTTTATGTACAGAAGAACCTACAAGGAATTAAACCACTTTGGACCTTTAAGGAAATATCTCAGAAGGTTCCAGAATGGCAAATTGGCGCCAGAAACGGTTATTGGCATAATGTGTCACGCGACAACTCGAGCATGGAAATTGGACACAGGAGGTCGTGCGACACAACAAGCCTCTAATCTGCAGCTATAAATAAAGCCCTGCACCTCTCATTTCAGGATCCTTTTTCCACCTCCTAAGGTCACTCTGCCAAATTCATTCCAGAATGCCTCCCTTCTCTCCAAAACACACACAACACCTACCAATCCTCACCAATTCAATCCCTCTCACCCAATTCACTCATCTCACTCATACATCCATATACACCACTGAAGATCCAAGTCCAGAAGCTCCTTCTGTGCTCGAATCCACATCTCAGCAGCTGATTAGAAGGTCACTACACCTAACTTGGTGTAGTGATTGTGGCTCTACAAGGGTAACGAATCCCTTTCCTTCATATCTCTCTCATCCATTTGCTACTTGCTTGTTTCATTGCAACTTTCATTCCTCCACTTGATAATCAAGCTCCATCCGCTTCTGATTATCTAGTGGCAATCGCCATCTCTCTGTTTAATCTGCTGTGCTTTGCTTAATTGTTGCTCATGATGTGATTTGATCCATATTTGTTGATTGTTCATCAAGGGAGTGTGGATCTCCCATATCCACACCCCTTGGTCGAATAGTTGTAGATTCATTGTTTCCCAAGTTAATTTGTTGTTTCAACTTGATCTGATTTGGTTTCTGTTGAATCTGTTTCTCAATTGTAAATTCTCTGCAGAAGGCAACATTATGTCACGCGACACAATTGGTCTCACCCATCCTGTGTAGTGCGACATAACTAGCCCTATGCAGAGACTGTCATTTCAGTTGTAATTTGTATGTTCAATTCCCTTGTCACTCAAAATAGAGTGTGGATCTTCAATATCCACACTCATTTGAAGTGATTGAGTATGTCTCAGTTAGTCCTGTGCTTAATGTTGTAAGGCTTCTGCATGTGATAGCTTGTGTCACGCGACACAATCTGCAAAGCAGATCCTGTGTCACGCGATACTCTTTGTCATTCTGCAGAAGTCATTTCCCAATTGTAATCTGTTTGGCCTCTTTGTAATATGGGATGTGGCCTCCCATGGTCAATGGCTCACAAGTTGTAATGTTCCCCTTTGAGCAATAAAACAAAGCACTTCCATGCATTTTATACATATCTTGTCACACACACTTCGCACACACTTTTGAATGATTTTGAATGTTGAACATAGAAAGACTCGTCTACGCACGAGGCGTGTTGGGTGAACTCTCAGTTCTTCCTAACACGTAACCTGACCCCGAACCCAAAATTCTCTTTCAAAAGGTTTTCAATGTTTCCTTTAAAACGGCGTGGCGACTCTCAAAAAAAATTATTTTTCGGCGAGCGTTCATTCAGTGGCGACTCCGCTGGGGACTTGAAACTTGGTTTTCAAAAGTGGGTCAAACTTTCGTGCTTGTTCAACTTTCATTTCATCCATTTATGTGTGCATTGTTGGTGACATTATATGTTTGTAAATGCATTTTTGCTTTGCTTTATTCCTTCTCCTCCTTGTGTCCCATTTTGGTGTACTGATTGCTTGGGGCTGATCTATCATATTGAGCTTGGAGGCTGGGGCTGGTTCTGGCTTGTTATTTAGGATTCTGGAAGTGGCTTCTTCTGTCACGCGACAGAATGTGCCTTAGCTGTTCTGTGTCATGCGACAGAAGTGGCCTATTTGCAGGATTTGGTATCCTTGATGCATGTTGTGATTGTGGGGCTATCCCGTGATTAAGTGCATGATCCCTTGCTTATTGTACTCTGTGGGGTGTGTGTGTTGTTTTTCCTTTATCACCCTTTTCAAATAAAAAGAAAAAAATAAAAAAATCATTTTCATAAATAAAGGAACATAGTCATCCGCACACTACGTCACATAGATCTAGAACCCTTGGGTGTGATTGACGGCATCGCGAACGGACATGTAATTCGCCTATGCTTGAGCGCCTGAAATCAAACCTATCCCCCTAGCGCTTTATATGTGGCGCCACATTTTTAAAGCTTACCCAACGGTTGGTTTTGACACGCCATTTTTCAAATACACTAAAATAAATTGTTTCAAAATTTTTAATAGGCCTTCGTACCTACCCCAAAACCTAGCACATGTGGGCATGTTGCCATTGCAACATGGTTTCGCGTAAGGACATGTCACTCTCACGACATGTTCTAAGGAGAGATCATGTCGCTTTGTCAACATGCACCGACGAGAGGTCATGCCGAATTTTCCTTGAATTCCTTCAGGAATACCCATTATGCTGCCCAAATTTCTCCAGAAATTGGGATTGCTCGTCCGTCCCATAAATGCTTCGGTTTTTATTTAGGTATCAGTGCCTATTATTAATTTTTAACCAATACATTTGGTGTATTTTTGAATGATGTGTCCCTAGGTTCCCCCGAGGTCTAGATTGCGTGAATAAAGGTTTTCCCCTTTTCCAACCGTCTCTAAGATTTAAAAGACACCGATTTCTACTTGAACATTAATAAGATGTTGCATGAGTCCATCTCCTTCCATAGTCTTCCCTCTCCCATACCTCCTCAAGGTTCTCTACCCTCCACCTTATGCACGCTCTCTCCTCTCCAGTTATGACAAGTTGGGTGCGCGATCCTGTGATGATGTGTCGCCATTTCTCGCGGGAAGGGATTCGATTTTTCGTAGTTTCTTTGAAAAAAACCAAATAAAACCCGGGAAAAAGAACGGAGTCGCCACGCCATTTTTGTTTTAAGGGCCAAAACTTTGAAAAAAGCCCGAGATCAGAAATTTGGGTTCGGAGGTCATGTTACACGCCGGGAAGGACGTTAGTGTGCACCCGGAATGCCTCGTAAAACGAGTCTTCCAAGCTGAAAATCATTTGTGTGTGTGTGTGTGTGTGTGTGTTGGCCAAAATAAGTTGAAACTCAGAAAAGTAAAAATTGGGATATCTTTTTAAGAATTTAAACTGATCCCATGATTTTTTGGAAGATTTTTGGATTGAGATTTGGTACTCAAAAGACCTTTTGAAGTTGAGAGCCATTTCTGCCAGAATGAAAAAGGCAGTGGACCTTTGATTTTGAAATGGATTCAAGGGTCTTAAAACTTCATAATCTGGATAAACTCAGAGAATGAAAGTTGTTCCAGACACCTTAAATAAGATTTGTGCGAAGGAATTTTCCATTTTGGAGAAGATTTGAGGGGTCAAAACCTTCTGGAAACCTCAGATATGAGATCTGGATTCCCAGAAGCTGATGAACTAGCCTCTGAAAGAAAATTTGAAAAGAGGAGTTTTACTCACCCAAAAAATAAAGTAAAAATATGTATGGAAATATCTGGGTGTTGGATACAAAAAGTGTTTTGTAGTCAACACCAAATTCTACATTTATCTGTGTCCAAAAAATTAGACCATGGACTGAGGTCTGAGAAAATTGCTACTGGACAGCAACTTCTCAAGAAAGAAAATATGATTTTAAGGGGGGTTTTGCATCCATGCTTGTCCCCATTTCCCTAGGTTTTGGTTAGTGATCACTTGACATTTTAGTGGTGAATCAACTATACCAAACCATCCTTGGGGTACATTAGGACTAAGCATTTCATTTGCTTGGGAAGGGGATTTTTATCCTTTGAAAATGAGATTTGATGCTTGAAAATGGTTTTTAGGGTTTTGAAAATGAGTTTTCTTTGCAATAAAGTAAGAGAACTTGAAAATAATTTTGATCTTTGTAGAAGATCATCCATGGAGATGGTCTTCCATGGTGATCTTCTTAGATCTAAAGCAAGAAGATGAAAGAACTACATTTTGTAGTTTGCAAATGCATGCATGGTTGGAGTTTAGGGTAAGGAGAAGGAGGGTTTACCAATCTTCCTTGTGTTCTTGAGTTTTTGGCTTGAGTTTATGAGTGTTTAAGGCTTAAGTATGAGAGTGAGTGGATGAGTGTGAGTTGGGAAAGATTGGAGAGAAAATGGTGACAATTCTTGAAGAATTCTCACTGTTTTCTCTCTATATTTCGCCAGAGGTTCGGTGCAATTGGTGTTGTTGCTCCTTATTTTTGTGACTGGAGGGCTCAATTTATAGCCCTCTGGATTTTACAAAGATGTCCGCGCGGATGGGATCCTCAGCGTGCACTGTTCATTAAATGCTGCTTCAGGCTTTGGACAAGAGGAATATTTCTTTTGAAAATTCAAATTAACAGCCAGTTTATGTTTCCAGCCATTGCTATTTTTGGTTTTCTTCCTTTGTTTTGCTTTTTAAGATTCTTTTTGAGGTTTAACCTTAAATAACAATGCCCATTTTACCCTCATTTTGTTAGAAATGTTAGGATTGTTAGGAATTGTTAGAAATGTTATAACTTTCGTTAATTTTCTAACGAAAATTCTAACAAGCTCAAATTGGAGCACTTACAGTAGCCCCTCGGCGATGGCGCTTTCGAAGGAAGCGGGGTCGTCGATAAGAGTAAGGCTCCATATTTGGCGGGATGATCGAGTGATCGGGTGGCTGAACCTAGCGATAGGCTACCTACGTATCCCGAATGGGAATCAAGCCGGCCGTAGTTCGGGTCTTTGACCCTGGAGATGATGGCGTTTTAGGTGCCTCGAACACGATGAGCGAGTTACACGGTCGGTTCTTTGGAAAGAAACTCTGCTGGGGATAAGAGATGACCATTTTCGGTCTGATGGCTATCCGCTCTGCTGGGGATAAGAGATGACCATTTTCGGTCTGATGGGGACGATTGCGATTTATCGCTTTCCTAGTGATAGCGTCTTAGGTGCCTCAAACCTTGGAGATGGCGTTTTAGGTGCCTCGAACCTAGGAGATGGCGTTTTAGGTGCCTCGAACCTTGGAGATGGCGTTTTAGGTGCCTCGGACCTTGATGATGATGGCTTTTTAGGCGCCTCGGGACTTGATGATGATGGCTTTTTAGGCGCCTCGGACCTTAATTTGAAATGGCCTTTCGGTGGACTTCGTCTGCTGCCGAAGGAGAGGGTGACCGTTTTGGTCGAGGGGCTGGACCTAATGATAGGCTACCTACGTATCCCTAGTGGGAATCAAGCCCTTTCGTAGTTCGAGTACTACTCGAGATTCCGTTGGCTTTTGGGATTCTGTTAACTTTGCTGGGGATTTTGTTAGCCTTTGCTGGGAAAAAATTGGACGTATTCGTCTGGGAAATCGGTCTTACGTTTGACTGCCGTTTGATGATTTTGATGAAAGATACGGGATCTCGTTATCTTTCTCGGGGAAATCGGTCTTACGTTTGACTGCCGGGGGTAATTTTGATGAAAGATACGGGATCTCGTTATCTTTCTCGGGGAGATCGGTCTTACGTTTGACTGCCGGGGGTAATTTTGATGAAAGATACGGGATCTCGTTATCTTTCTCGGTCTTACGTTTGACTGCCGGGAAGGATTTTGATGAAAGATACGAGATCTCGTTATCTTTCTCAAGGAGATCGGTCTTACGTTTGACTGCCGGGAAGGATTTTGATGAAAGATACGAGATCTCGTTATCTTTCTCAAGGAGATCGGTCTTACGTTTGACTGTCGGGGATAATTTTCTTGACAAGGGGCTGACTTTGGTTAACTTTGGTTGACTCTGTCAAGTTGGGGACTGAACTGCAGAGTCCCAGATTTTTAAAGGGCAAAAAGGGTCATTTTGACCCTGACAATCCTATCCGTGCGGATAGGAGCGTGTTCCAGGGTTTTTAAATGAGGGCCAACGCCCTTCCTCTTCCCCAGTCTGTTTTTACAGAAAATTACGAGAGAGAGAGAGAGAAAATCTGCAAATCCGCCATTGTTATCCAAAAAGCTTCAAAAATCTTCCGATTTCTTCGATTTTTTGAGCGATGGAACACGGGGAAGGTGCTTTTCAAGGCCAAGGACGTGACCCGGTCGCGGAGAGACGATTGGAGCTTGTCCGAATGAGGAGGCATTACACCCTTTCGCAATCGATTGCGGAGGAGCCCTACCCCGATGCTTGGCAACATTGGGCTTCTGATCCGAGTCTCCGAACGGTATACTTCGAATCTTTTCATTCCCTTTGTTGATTTTTGCTTGAGATTTGAATTTTGGGTGATTTTTGAATTTTTTTTTTTGAAAATTCGAATGATTGATGTTCTTGGCTTTGAATCTTGATTTTGATGCTTTGCATGTTGCAATGATTATGTGGGTATCCCAAAATATGCATTTTGCTTGGAGAAAGAATTGGCCTTTTCGCCATTTTTTTTTGTAAATTCGAAAATTATGAATTGTGACTTTGATTTTTTTTTTTTTTGAAATTTGAATATTGCATGTTGAAAATTCGAAAATTGTGATGATGATTTTTTTTTTTGAAATTGAATATTGATATTGATGAATGATGCAATGCATGCATTTTGTTTGGAAAGAATGGGCCTTTTGCCAATATGAGATGTATGTATGTTTAGGATTTTTTTTTTTTGAAAAGTGGGACGGATTTTTCCTCCCGTTGCATGTAAGATGGACGATATGCATGTATGCATTTTTTTTTTTGAAAATGGGACGGAGTTTTATTTCCGTCAACTTCTTGTAGGATATGCACGTATGCATTTTTTTTTTTTATTGAAAATTGTTGAATGGGATTTGCTGAAAACTGTCTTTTCTGTGAGAAAAATGGGGCTATGTCTATTGCATGCCGTTATCTTTGCCGAATTTTTTTTTAATGCATGTGTATGCTTTTTTTTTTTTGTGTGCAAATGCAAATGCAATTTTTTTTTGACATTTTCTCTCTTTTTTTTTTTGCAGGGCGGAAACCGTTTTGTAACGGAGCAGCTGAACAAAATGAAGACTCGAGGATCGGTGGAGTCCGTAGTTGACCTGTGGGATCGGCTTCCGGATGTGGGCCGAGGAGCTTTGCCGAGTCCGAGACATATTGTTGTTGAGAAGGGGCTTTGGGAGTTCATTGAGTGCTTGAGGGGGCTGGTCAAGTTCCCTAAGAGCAAGGGCCTGATGTTCGCTTTAGCGCAGCACTGGTGGGATGCGACCCACACGTTTCACTTCTTCTGGGGCGAGGCTACGGTTACGCCCTCCGATTACGCTGCGATCACGGGCCTGTCCTTTAATGGACGCAGCATTGAGTGGCGAGACGGCTACAGCGACGCGGACTTGCAGTTTCTTTTGGGATTTTCCCCTATTCCCAAAAAGGGGATGGGGATGGAGTATGCCGTGGTCTACGGTAAGATTGTGGAGACCATCGTGAGCTACGAGGCCGAGGAGGAGAGGATAGGCGCTGAGCAGATCGCTAGGGCCTTCTTGTGGTTTGCCTTTTCGAGCACGCTCTTTGGACATGCTGAGGGGACGGCAGTCTTTGCCTTGTTGAGGTCCTTGGAGGACATGGAGACGGTCGGAGATATCTCTTGGGGAGAGGCCGGGCCGCGAGCTTTACTTTGCTCTTGATAGGTACAGTAGGAAGGCTGTGAGCTCCTTGTCTTGCTTTGAGTTTGCCACGGAGGTATAAGCTCTCTTTTTGCTTTCCCTCTCCCTCTTTTTTTTTTGAGCACACACTTTTCTTTGCACTGGATTGATTTTATTTTTACCTTTCGCAGGTATGGGCGTTGGATTTTTTCCACGTCACGATGTGGCGACGGTCGGCGAGTACGTCGGGCGTATCCGGCCATGCATTCTTGGTCCAAGCATGCCCGGGAGAAGATAAGCTCCGGGGGCGTACGACTCTCAGTACGCGGATTGCCTTCCTTTGACGGAGGCCGAGACGGATGAGGGGATGATATTCTTCCCACAGGATCGCTTCGAGGTGGCGCGGTGAAGGCGGCGAGATTTGGGCGTGCGGCGGAGGATTCGAGAGGTCGACTGCGATGCATATTATGCGGGAGAGAGGGTGACGCGCCAGCATGGCGTGAACTCGCCTTTGAGGACACCGGTGGAGCCTCCCGTCGATATGATGCACCCGAGTGATCGGTCCGTGACCTGGGATGATTACCGAGCCGGCCATCACTTCTTGGATTTCGTGGCGACTGAGCCATATGCGACATTCGTCTTGAGGAGGCTGAGGATGCCTCAGGTTCTGGATAGAGAGGGGCTTAGGATCCCGCGGTACCCTCGGACGGATTTTTCATATATCCAGGATGGGGTCCGATTGAGGGTGCAGATCCCTCAGCCTGAGCGGCTTCCACGAGCTTTCCGGCCTCGTCCGGGTATGAAGGTATGGCTTCACCTTTTCCCCTTCTTTTTTTTTGCTTTTGTCTTTTCTTTTCTTTCCTGTCATCATTTTTTTTTCGCTTCAAATGTTTCTGATGCTTTTGCTTTTGTGCAGTTTTCGGAGGTGGTCGTCGAGAAGCTGACGAAGCAAGTGATCGGAGCTAAGAGATTCATCAGGAGGATGGTCGCTTGCGGGGCTCCTCGAGGCTAGAGCAAGGCGACCACGGTGGCGCACATCGAGACGGGAGGCTTCCCCTATTCGCTCGAGAGACTTCTTCGAGACTCCTCTGTCTCCTCTCCTTGATCCCCGCGCGGTGCTGCCTTCGGATCACGTCATTCTCGGGGATCCACACGGGCGGGGACACGTCGCGGCATGGGGGGTCGTCTTCGTACGTCCAGAGTCCGACGCCTTCACCTTCGGATACGATTTTTCGCGAGATCTCGGCTTGCCCTATCGGAGCGTGTCGGTTGGTCTGACGAGCCTCTTTACGGAGACGAGGACGATTCCGAGCCCGAGATTTTCGGGGCTCACGAGGAGGCGGGCCCGAGTCGCAAGAGGGATCGGGGGCGGACGTCGGGCGCTAGGGATTACCGATTGATTACCCCCGATTTTTTTTTAGATCGATTTTCGAGATTTTGAGATTTATGGTAGGATTGAGATTTGTACAGCTTATGCACCTTTTTCTTTCTTTTTTTTTTTGATGTAATAATTTAGGATTTTATTGATGTTTGTTTGTTTTTTTTTTTTGCATACTCTCTTTTTTTTTGGAATGTAATAATTTAGGATTTTATTTTATGAATGCAATGCAGTATGAATGCAGTGTTGCATGAGCCTTGTTTTTTTTTTGGCAAGGGTGTTAGTGTTTGATATATGGGTGGTTTGGGGAGGTTTTTGCACGGGTTCCGAGCAGCGGGACGGAATATTCCTCTTTTGGTGTAGCGGTTGGGACATTGCAGATTTTACGATAAATGCCAATCATGTCCGCGCGGATGAGGGCTGCATCGACATTGTCCTTTAATTTTGCTTGAGATCTGGTCTCACTTTATTTCAAATTCAAATATCCTCTTCAACCTCCAGTCCAAACAGCCATTTTCGGGGAGAAAGAGAGAAAATCCATGGAAAACCTTAGAAAAGCTCCATCAAAATTGTCCCAAGAATCCCAAATGTCATTCTTCAACAAGTTCAAGGATTGATCCCGGGAGATCATGCATGAGAGGAGGTCCTTCTTTGAAGAAAGGTACAAGGTGAGGTGCTTATGGTCTCTCAAGGAATTGGTTCCGGATTATGAGCTTTTGAGGGCTTCTTCCTCATTTTGGGACACTAGAAGGCATGTCTTTTGCCTTTCCTTCAACGAGATTGTTCCGACTGTGGAAGAATTTCGGGCCTTGCTTGGAGGTCCGGAGGTGGAAGAGATAGCGGTTCCTTTGCCCGGAGGGGCTTCTTTTGTTGACAGATTGTGCGTCCTCTTTCATCTTTCCCCGGAGGAAGCGCAAGGCATGATCCGTGGTCCCGATCATTTTGATATTTCCGGCCTTCCCGATAGGTTTAGGGGCCTAGGCTTGGTGGATGATGCCTATTGGGATGCCTTTGCACTTTGCATGTTTGGCACCCTGTTCATGGTCTATTCCTTTGGGATCTGCCATCGGTCTTTCTTTGGATGTTGTCGTTCACTGTCGCCCGGCAGAGATGTCGTTCCTTTGATTTTGGGAGAGACTTTTCATGCTCTTGATAGGCGCTACCGGGAAGACGGTATATGCGCGGGCGGCCCGTTCCTCTTGACCACTGTGGGCGATGGAGCGTTTGGGGATTCTTCGGGAAACTCCCGACATGATCAAGCCTTGGACATTTGCCGGGAGGGGGTTCTTTGTGGATTTTGATGATCGGGGCTCATGGGAGCGTTGGATGGCGGGTCTCCGAGACGAGAAGACATCGGATGGTCGGTGCCTTGTTGGCGAGTGGAGACTCGCAGAGTGCTTCGGGATGGGTCTCATGTGGTCATGCTTCGGGGCTTTCTCGGTCTAGCTTCTATATTCCGGCTTTAGTTACGAGGCAGTTTGGCTGGAGCAGTTCCTTTGGGGGACTTTGATGATATAGCCACCGGGGTGGTGGCTCCTGTTTCTATGGATGATCCCTCGGTGTTTCCATTTCTTTCCCGAGCATGGAGGTATGATGCCTTTCCTCCTCGGGTTATTCTCGAGCATCCAAGACCGGTGTTCACGACCACTTTGGGTACCCGGATTGGTATGAGAGGCATTTAGGAGAGACTCGGATGGCTATTTTGAGACGGCGTGAGGCCATTGTGGGTGCGGAGGACCCGACTGTTTTACGAGAGGAGGAGGGCCGAGGCGAGGGCCAACCCTCTTGATAGGAGTGGAGACGCGCGTGACCGATTATGAGGCTTACGTCAAGAGACGGGAGAGGAGGGCTCCTATGCTACCCGGCTAGGCTACGGGAGATGAGAGATGACGCTAGGGCTACTAAGGCCTTGACAGAGGCTGGTTTGATAGATCCTGTTCCTATACGAGCTTGGTAGGAGAAACACCGACATTTTTCCCTGTTCGAGAAAAAGAAGACTCGAAGGGGAAGAAGAGGGGAGAGGCCGGTACGAGTGGCTTGGAGTGACTACGAGGTTTCCGAGTATCCCTTTCTTGTCATGGCGAGACACATTAATTTGATTATGTATCTTAGTTTTCTTTTAGCGAGGTTGCCGGTTGTAGGAATGAATCGGGCTTAGACTCATCAAAGAGCTTTTAATTTGTAATGAATATTTGAATTGCTTTAGAGTTTTTCGAGACGCTTTCATGGTCGATCAATTGTATTGATGCCAAAGTATGGCTTTTATTTGTGTTTTAGACCGAACCGTTTCCGCCTACGTTCCCCTCATTTTGAGGAGCTCGGGTCTTCGTAGTTCAACCCGATTTTTTGTTGTTTTTTTTTTTTTTGTTTTTTTTGTTGTTTTTTTTTTGTTTTTTTTTGTTTTTTTTTGTTGTTTTTTTTTTTGTTTTTTTGGTGCAACCACTGTTTTTACCTAGGCCGCCCTTTTCGGGTTTTCAACCTAGTTGGGTATGACTCTTTTAGCACTCTTTTTTGTTGTTTTTTTTTTACGCGTAGTATCTGCGCAGCTTGTCACCATTCACTTTGGGTGTACGAAAGGGATTCCCGTCGAGGTGCGCAAGTTGCATGGCTCCTCCGGAGAAGATCTTACGGACGACATACGGCCCGACCCATACGGGCTCCCATTTGCCGAGGGGTTGATATGGGTAGGGGCTTTTCTTTCAAAACGAGATCACCTTGTCGGATCTCCCGATGCTTTACTTTCTTGTCGAAGGCTCTGGCCATTCTTCCTTGGTAGGCCCGGATGTGTTCCATTGCTTTCAATCGGCGTTCATCTAGCAGGGCCAATTCGTCATGGCGACTGGAGCCATTCGACCTCGTTGATACGGCCTTCCGGCGGTAGAGCGGAGCGAGGGATTTCAATTCGATTGGGAGCACGGCTTCCATTCCGTATGTGAGGGCAAACGGTGTTTCCCGATTGCCGTCGGACCGATGTTCTGTAGCCCCGAGTGCAGTGTAACTTCTACAGGCCAATCTCTCGCCTTGGACTGACCATTTTCCGGATGATATTTTCCGAGTCTTGTTTCTTTGCCTCAACGGCTCCGTTGGTTTGGGGCTGTAAGGAGATGACTTGTGACGGGTTATTCGGAATTCTCGCGTGATTTTCACATTCCCCTTCGAAGTGGGATCCATTATACGAGATGATTTCGGTGGCAACCGTATGCGCATATGATGTTCTCTTTGATGAAGAGGGCAACTTTCTTTGAATTGAGGATTTTGTAGGACTTGGCTTCAACCCACTTGGTGAAATAATCCACGGCTACCAGGGACAAATTCGTGGCCGTTCTTTGCTGATGGTGTGATTTTGCCTATGACATCGATTCCCCCAAGTGACGAAAGGCCGAGGGTTGTCATGCGGTATAACTCGTGAGGAGGCAAGTGATTAAGGTTGGAGTATCGGCGGCATTTGTCGCAGCTTTTGTGGCTGGATGCGGTCGGTTTCCATGGAGATCCAAAAGTACCCCATTCTCGGTATGATTTGCATCGAGCTCGAGCATTCATGTGAGGGCCACAGTACCACCATGTATTTCTTTCATGAGTTCGGTAGCCTCTTGTTTGCCGATACATCGCGGGGAGGGGCCTTGATAACGCTTCTTGTATAGCATATTTCCCAAAAGAGCATAATGGGAGGCGAGCCGTCTGTGGCCGAGAGACTTTTCGCTTTGATTCCTTCTTTATATTCCCCATCTTCATTTTTGAAAGGGGCCTCGCCATCCTTGGTCTTGGTAGATCTCGAGTGTACCAGGGATCATTGGCCGGTTCGGCACGCTTCGATTTCAAAGCAATAAGCGGGATTTTCTCTTCTACCGACTACGAATGGTTTGACGGACTTCCTTCGGGTATTTCAACGAGGGAGGCTAAGCGTTGCCGAGCATCCGCAAATCTGTTGCGATCCCCGGGCAAGTAATGAAAGCCGATCTCCTTGAATTGAGTTACTAGCTCTTCCATGTAAGTGTGATATTTACGTAGACCCGGGTCCACGGTCTTCCATTTGTTAGAGACTGATTGATGATGAGGGCGAGTCACCATACACCTCCAATTCCTTGATATTTCTTTCAAGGGCGGCTTCCAACCCGGCTATGCAAGCTTCATATTCGGCGGCGTTGTTGGTGACTTGAAGTTCGGCCTTGCTTGCATGGGGGTGTGTTCGTCGGTAGGATCGACCCAGAAGCATTCCTATCCCGTTCCCCCTTTTGTTTGACGCCCGTCGAAGAAGAGTTGCAGCGATTTTCTCCTTCTAGAGCGAAGATTCCATCATCGGGAAATTGAGGTTCGGGTCCTCGGGACTCATCACTTGGGAAATCGGCCGGATGTTACGCCATTATGCGTCCTTTTACGGATTTCCTTGAAACATAAGTGATGTCATATTCGGCCAAAAAGAACGACCATTTTGCCAACCTCATGGAGATGGAAGGCTTGTCGAACGAGATATTTGATGGGGTCTATCCTTGAGACAAGATGTATCGGGTGAGGCTGCATGTAGTGTTTCAACTTTCCCACTACCCGGACCAAACTGCGCAAGTCTTCTCGCAAGCGAGTAATTGAGTTCGCTTCCTTGGAGCTTTCTGGACGATTCTGAAATAGATGGCATTTTTGACCTTGGAATCTTTCTTCTCTTGAGCTAGCATATCCCCAATTCTTTGTATCAGTGACAGTTAGATATAGCAAGAGTGGCTTTTGCCGATGTGGTGGGCGAGAGAATCGGGGATTCACAAGGTATGCCTTGATACATTCAAAGGCAAACCGACATTACGGAGTCCATTCCGTGTAGGCATTCTTCGTCATCAACTTGAAGATTGGCTCGCGGATCGAGGTCGGTGATTTACAAAGCGGCTTATGTATTGCGGTCTTCCCATAAAGGATTTCACTTACGTCGGTGTCGGGCGGCTTCATTTCAACTATCGCCTTGATTTTACGGGGATCTACTTCGATTCCCGTTACGTCACCATATATCCTAGCACCTTACCTCGTCTTACACCGAAGGTGCACTTGGCTGGATTCAGTCTCATGCTGTGGTCTCGGAGGCGGCCGAAGAATTTTCTCAAATCAACAAAGTGCTGGCCATCTGATCCTCTGGAATGTATTATCATGTCGTCCACATAGACCTCAATTTCTTTGTGGATCATGTCATGGAACAGAGCTGTGGCTGCCCTCTGGTACGTAGCCCCAGCATTCTTTAGTCCGAACGGCATGACCGTGTGGCTGCCCTCTGGCACCTACTGCCAGTAGGTGCCCCAAGGGGTTGTGAAGGCTGTTTTGGCTTGATCCTCTTCTACCATTTTGATTTGGTTGTAGCCGGCAAAACCGTCGACGAAGGATTTGACTTCATGGTTGGCCGTGGAATCTACCAAAATGTCGATGTTTGGCAGGGGGAAATCGTCTTTTGGACTGGCTTTGTTCAGGTCTCTGAAGTCTACGCAGCACCGGATCTTTCCGTTGGCCTTGGTCACTGTTACTATGTTAGAAAGCCATGTAGGGTATTCAATGACCCTGATGAATCCCGCCCTGAGCATCTTTTCTATCTCCTCTTTCACTTGTAGGGACCATTCGGGCTTAATTCTTCTTAGCTTACATTTCTTGGCTTGACTTACAGGTCGAGCGGTATTCGGTGCTCAACTATGGAAGGATCGAGGCCTGGCATATCTTTATAGGACCATGCGAACACATCCACAAATTCTTTTAGCAGCTCAATTAGGGCATCCCTTTCAGTCCCTTCGAAGAAACTACCAATCTGCGTCTCTTTAGGCTCTTCCGCAGTTCCCAAATTCACACTCGTCAAAATCTCTTCGGCAGCTTGGGCTCGATTTTCCCTCTTCAGGACAACTTTGCTTAAAGATTTCTTTGATATATTGTTCATTTAATGTGTCTGCTTCTTCATCTAGTGAATCGTTATTAACTGTTTTTAGATTATTAGTTAATTCATCATTAGTTAAAGTGGCAATCGAGGGATACTCAGAAAGGTTCATCATTTCATTGAAGACGAAAGGGAATACAACGTTCGCTACAGACTCGTAGTCTTCAGGCGTAAGGCCATTGGACGACTCGAGAGACTCGAACTCAACAATGAGAGACTCGGAGGACTTTACAAAGGTTGACACGAAAGGACGGGGGACCAATCCAAGCTTGGTGATCATTTCCTCTTTGGTCGCGGACGGGCCTGAGAGAGTTTCCCAATTCTTTAGCGGCATCGCTGTCGGTGGCTTCACAACTCGGGAAAGGCATGGTCTCTGTGCTCCCTCTTCAGTCGTTGCTATCATCTCTTTGTCTGAACCAGAATCAATTGTGTTTGGCGTACGAAAGGCGAGCATGTGGATGTAGGGATCTTCCTCAATCCTGGGATTTCCATTTCGTCACAATCCGACCGCTCAATCCAGATGTAAGGACGTATTGCGTCTCGGTGTCTGCTAGAAAAATCTCATGTCCCATACTCGAGCGGAAAGGCTCGGCGGTAGCGGTTCAGCAAGGAGGACATCCCACACGACGTTCATAGATTCGAGCCGAGTGCATCGGTGTTTGTCGACTTTTATCATGAAAATCTCCTCGCACGGCGAGGCGAAAGAATGGGTTTGCGAGAATGCTGACAAATCTGTGATTGCGGACCGGAGACTTGTGTGCCTGTATCATGGCGGTGTTCAGCGTTTCCTTCCGGTGCGCCTCAAAGTGTTGGAAATAACAATTAAATTTGATGAATCGAACTTCTTGGAGTCCGCTCGCTTGAGTGTGTTGACATAGTTGGCATCGCCGGATTCCAAGGATGGCGAGACTTGCCTCTTGAAGGATGTAGCCCCGGTGTTTGGCTGTGGGCATTCTTGGCTATTGTTTCAGCTTCGTTCCCTATGAGGAAACTGTCACCCCTTATGACTTCAAGGTCTCCCTGCCGGTTGATGAATTTGACACATTGGTGGAGGGTGGAAGCTATGGCTTTCATGTGATGTAACCAAGGGCGTCCCAGCAGAGCCGTGAATTCGGATGGGATGTCCATTACATGGAATTTCGTTGGCACCATTTGGGTTTCAAACCAGAGTTCCAGAGTTACTGTCCCCAGAATGGGACGAGACGAACCGTCGTAGGCCTTGACAGTCCGGGTAGATGGGATCATACGCCTTTCATTTATGCGGAGGGCCCTCATCATGCTGAGGGGAAGGACGTTTACCGATGATCCATTGTCCACTAATACCCCAGGGAGTGATATGGTGTTGAGCCGAATAGTGATGTACAAAGCTTCATTGTGTTGGGAGACATCTCTTGGCAAATCTTCGTCGCAGAAGGTGATCATGCTACCATATAGGCGGGGATCATAGATTTGGTCCTTGTCTCGGGATAGAGAGTCATCAAGCCAGTCACTTCGTGCTTTTTTCTTGCGAGGTAGAGCCTTTGCCGAAGCCCCTGGGTTATACTGATGCCTTTTGTGGCGGTTGCCATCTCCAGTCAACATGTTGATTGAGTGGGAGCGCCAGACTGGCGTCGGTTTTTCTTCGTCGGTGTATACTCGGGAGCTGGACAAACTGAACCTTGGCTGACCCCGAGGGGGGTTGGACTTCTGTTCTGCAGTACTCTGGTATCCGAAGGTCTCAATTCCGTCGTTGGCAAGGCTTTTCTGCTCTTTTACCCCTTTTTGCTTTGGGGAAGACTGACTGGAGTAGAGTACATAATAATCAAATCCCCCAGATGGCTCCCCGAGCGTTCCCACACTGTTATCACCGGCCTCGAATCTCTCCTTCAATTTTTGCTGGGAGGAAATTTTCTTTTTCTTAGGAGGGCGGTCCTCGTGTATCCAGTCCTGATAGTCCCTTTCAAGGCAATCGGGACAGTCACAAATATCCCACCAAATGTGTTCTACGGCTGGTGGCGGATTTGGGACCTCAGGTTGAGCGGTGCTGGAATGACTTTGAGTGGAACTGGTCCGGGGGGATCTGCTGCTGGGCTCGTCTGGAAGCGAGTGATTGGACTCCGCCGGATAATGAGAGATATTGAGGTCCCGGGGAACGGGCATATGTTTGTCCTTCAAGGTAGCCCCAGTCAGTTGGGATATTGTTAAGGTCCCGAAGTGGCGTGTGGCCTCTTCAATCCAGGCCGCCGTCCTGTTTCCGGCGTTCTTCCAGGGCTTTGATGGCCGACCATATTTCTTCAATTGTTCTCTGATTTTCATCACTCAGCCGATATTTGTGGGATCATCACTTTGAGAGGGGACAACCGACAATATACCGAACTCTTTCGTCCCCGATCGCTGTTTGGGGGCCGCTGCCCTGTAAGTCGACGGGCAGGAGTCCCGGCGGTGGAAACATAGGAATCTTGGGGTAGCATCTTGATGTATCCGGGACGATTAAGAAGAGGAGGAGAACCCTCTTCCTTCTTTGCGGTAAAAGTGCCATCGGAATTGAGACTGATAGTCAAACCATGACTTGCGACAACCCCTGTAAGGTCATCAATTTGAGCCTCATGTCGAAGTCTCATCTCGTTCTACCAACCGGATCCACATCGGGTCTGTTCGAGGGATTTTGGAGGACGGAGCAACGTTATCCCCATCATTACCGGCTGATGCAGACATTCTGAAACCCGGAGTCGGAACAAACGGCGAAGATGATGACGCGCTTGACCCTTCCCAACTAATCAAACGATGACCCGGTGCCCGAAACCAAGCTTTGTGCGGAGTGCGGGGAAAGGACACGAAGGTTCGTATGTCTGGGAACGGAAGGAGGGTAGGTGTTTGGGCTTTTGGCTCATGCAACATGCGCTTATTTGTTCACGTTTACTTAAAACATGTTTTATTAACCTAATTGGTTGGAAAAGATTGCTCTTCTTTTTCGCAAACTACTCGATCCCGGATCGCCGGGCCCCGTCACTACGTCCATAAGCCCCTCGTATTCCACTCCGTATTTCGACCTCCCGGGGGTGGGCCGGCCCGGGCGAGGGTCCTATAGGGCAAGCGGGTCCCACCGACCGAAAGAAAAACGATCCTAAAAGTCGCGGGTAATCGAGTCTTAACGAGCATTCGATGTAAATTATGGACCAAGCCGACGTCAAAAGTCAAGATCGTGTCCGAGGGCTCGACGAAAAGTCGGCATGATTTGACCGATAAGCGTCCACAATTGATCTTGACTTGTCGTCGCTTAAGCCGTAATTAGGCATGGAATAATCATTAATCCTTGATGACTCAAGTGTCAATGCCGGGAGCCGTGTATAATTTGTGCCGCCGAGCCGAAGTCAAGGCGCCGGTCCAATATCTGGTCAAAGTCTCGCGGCGGAAAACCGGCAGTAACTTCGACCGATTAGGGTCCCCGAAAGATATTGAGTCGGTATGCCGACAAAGGCTTGAAAGGAAAGGTCTATACACGTGACAGGCATGACATGCACTCGACTAAAAACCAACCGGGTCTCTGGACAAAGTGTGTCACGGACAAGTGCATGGTCGACACGAGGCTCCATGGGATGTTTGGGTAGTCCCGTGCTCATCCGAGAGGCGTAATAAGACCAAACGGACCGCGACAAGGATTTCCCTGTTAGGGACGTAGTGTGCAAATGTGCGGTCACGTGCGCGTAGTGTGCAAAGCGAGACTATATTCTTTTTCTGAGTAAAATAGAGATTTTTTTATGTGTCTTAAAAATATGATGCATGATTTTTTTTTTTTGAAAATTTTCTTTTTTTTTTGAAAATCCTTTTTTTTTTTGAAATTTTTTTTTGAAATTGAATGAGCACATAAGCACATAAGCACAAAAATCCCGACAGTTAGGGACATTATTCCGACAGTCAAAATTTTGACTTTTTTCCGAGGCGGCCAAAACAACACGAAAACTGTGCAAAAATCAACGCACACACAAAAATGATTTTCAAAGCCGGGACGGAAGCTTGACCCTCAAAAGCCCTTTTTTTTTTTTGAAAACGGTGATACCGGTACGTGGGATTGTTAAACCACAATTTATCCCCGACTCGTGTTAGGAGGCGATAACGGGAAGTTTAATGGTTTCCACCAATATACCAAATACCATTTTTTTAAAAAAAAGCTTAGTCCCCAGCGGAGTCGCCACTGTGATGATGTGTCGCCATTTCTCGCGGGAAGGGATTCGATTTTTCGTAGTTTCTTTGAAAAAAACCAAATAAAACCCGGGAAAAAGAACGGAGTCGCCACGCCATTTTTGTTTTAAGGGCCAAAACTTTGAAAAAAGCCCGAGATCAGAAATTTGGGTTCGGAGGTCATGTTACACGCCGGGAAGGACGTTAGTGTGCACCCGGAATGCCTCGTAAAACGAGTCTTCCAAGCTGAAAATCATTTATGTGTGTGTGTGTGTGTGTGTGTGTTGGCCAAAATAAGTTGAAACTCAGAAAAGTAAAAATTGGGATATCTTTTTAAGACTTTAAACTGATCCCATGATTTTTTGGAAGATTTTTGGATTGAGATTTGGTACTCAAAAGACCTTTTGAAGTTGAGAGCCATTTCTGCCAGAATGAAAAAGGCAGTGGACCTTTGATTTTGAAATGGATTCAAGGGTCTTAAAACTTCATAATCTGGATAAACTCAGAGAATGAAAGTTGTTCCAGACACCTTAAATAAGATTTGTACGAAGGAATTTTCCATTTTGGAGAAGATTTGAGGGGTCAAAACCTTCTGGAAACCTCAGATATGAGATCTGGATTCCCAGAAGCTGATGAACTAGCCTCTGAAAGAAAATTTGAAAAGAGGATTTTTACTCACCCAAAAAATAAAGTAAAAATATGTATGGAAATATCTGGGTGTTGGATACAAAAAGTGTTTTGTAGTCAACACCAAATTCTACATTTATCTGTGTCCAAAAAATTAGACCATGGACTGAGGTCTGAGAAAATTGCTACTGGACAGCAACTTCTCAAGAAAGAAAATATGATTTTAAGGGGGGTTTTGCATCCATGCTTGTCCCCATTTCCCTAGGTTTTGGTTAGTGATCACTTGACATTTTAGTGGTGAATCAACTATACCAAACCATCCTTGGGGTACATTAGGACTAAGCATTTCATTTGCTTGGGAAGGGGATTTTTATCCTTTGAAAATGAGATTTGATGCTTGAAAATGGTTTTTAGGGTTTTGAAAATGAGTTTTCTTTGCAAGAAAGTAAGAGAACTTGAAAATAATTTTGATCTTTGTAGAAGATCATCCATGGAGATGGTCTTCCATGGTGATCTTCTTAGATCTAAAGCAAGAAGATGAAAGAACTACATTTTGTAGTTTGCAAATACATGCATGGTTGGAGTTTAGGGTAAGGAGAAGGAGGGTTTACCAATCTTCCTTGTGTTCTTGAGTTTTTGGCTTGAGTGTATGAGTGTTTAAGGCTTAAGTATGAGAGTGAGTGGATGAGTGTGAGTTGGGAAAGATTGGAGAGAAAATGGTGACAATTCTTGAAGAATTCTCACTGTTTTCTCTCTATATTTCGCCAGAGGTTCGGTGCAATTGGTGTTGTTGCTCCTTATTTTTGTGACTGGAGGGCTCAATTTATAGCCCTCTGGATTTTATAAAGATGTCCGCGCGGATGGGATCCTCAGCGTGCACTGTTCATTAAATGCTGCTTCAGGCTTTGGACAAGAGGAATATTTCTTTTGAAAATTCAAATTAACAGCCAGTTTATGTTTCCAGCCATTGCTATTTTTGGTTTTCTTCCTTTGTTTTGCTTTTTAAGATTCTTTTTGAGGTTTAACCTTAAATAACAATGCCCATTTTACCCTCATTTTGTTAGAAATGTTAGGATTGTTAGGAATTGTTAGAAATGTTATAACTTTCGTTAATTTTCTAACGAAAATTCTAACAAGATCAAATTGGAGCACTTACAGATCCGACTCCCGGTGCTCATTTGGTTCACGTCTTTGAGGCATTTGCAGTTTCGACAGAGCTTGTATCCGATTCAATTTCAGAGATGTCTAGTGCAGAAAAAGATATGACTACTCAATCTGGGGATTCATCTGCCGTGGGTCAACAAGGCATGCATGATCTGTCTATGGAAGAGATGAGGGCTAATTTGGAAGCCGCTCTAGTTAGAGAGCGTGAGGCTCGATTACTCGCTCAAGCCGCTAAAGCTAGAGAAGAGGCAGCACACTTTAAGCTCATAGAAGCAATGAGAAGCCATGGTATTGATGTGATCCAATGTGCTGATGGGACTTATGAGGAGATTACTGATGCCAACGAGTTTGATGTCGAGACCAGGAATGTCTCCCTTCCTTCCTCCGCTCCAACATCTCATCCAATTCAAGTTCCGTTCCATGGTGTGCAGTCAAACCCTCAGATGAGTTTTGATTTAATCGGAGGAACGCAGTCGAGCTTCTATGGTTTGACCTCTTCACCAATTCCCAATGCTTCCGTGCCTCTAAGCCAATTTGGGTCCCAGCTTCCGAACAGTCAGGGCGGGTTGTTTCCGAGTCCTCAGTATCAACAGGGTCAGTTTCATGGTCCTCACTTCCAGGGTAACTCCCAGTATCAGAGCCAGCACCCTTGCTCTGGAAATCAGTTCAGCAAGGATGGATTTCTGCAGTTTCCTGCTAACCAGCCTCAGTGTGGAGACCCCGACCCAAAACCAACACGTGTCCCGAGCAAAAACGTCCCCAAACTAACTCCAAACTTCCTAGCTTTTTAAAACTTTGATTTAACTTACACACTTAAACATACTTAACATGACCATTGCAAAATAACTCCATTCATCTCCTCTGGGAGGAAGAGTTAAACAACTTTGAAAAGTAACAACCTGTTTTAGTTACAAAAGATTTCAGATATAACATTGAAACCAAGTTTTTATATACACAAACTCCATAAAGGAGTTATACCAAAATAGATCTTTCTACGCCAACCTATACATACCCCGACAATCCCAAAAGACTACTTCCAAACTCCTTTTCGTCCTTACTTGGCTGGTCCGCCTGTCTCAAGATCTAAAAACATTAAAGGGAGAAGGGTGAGAATAAATCTCAGCAAGCTATTATGAATGCAGCAATATGCCAAGTAAGATGCAACACATAGCAAGGTGCATATAACACATTGGAAAAGCAGTAAACACATTTCATTACCTTGGTTTACCTTTTCCCGTCTGACCAATAAGTCGTACAACATCGGGAGATAAAACTCCACTCATTTGTGAACTGCTTAGGCATTATTCACTCTTATAAGACCCATTTTTCAGGGAACCATATAAGATCCTAGCAACTCTGTAAGGCTTTTGGCTCAATACAGATGCTATAACCCCAGTCTGTGGCCACAGAAGGGGACAATCACAGGTATAACGTAATCCGATTACATTAGGTCATACTTTCCATAATTGATCGTATTCCGCTATACCCCTAACATCAGTTGATTAACATAAGTTCAAGCACATAATAGTTACTTGAAATAAAATCCACCCAAGGGATAAGAAATATAACTACATGGTAAATCATACTCATCTACAAATCAATATCATAGTGTAACATACAATTCATACACTATTTATATCACAAACCATGGATATGAACTCAACTAATGCTACAATGCATCATCAACCACCCTACATGATCAATATGTAACAATTCATAACCTCTATAAAAGGTCCAAGATCAATTTACCAAGTTGGGGTCACTTTGGTGAAGTTGCCAAACAAGGCTGCCAAGCATTTCCGACCAATATTTAAACTACTTCCACTATTCCATTTTAACTAATTAAAACATCATGGTGTAGTTAAACTATTCTACTTTAATATAAGTTAAAGAGGGTTCATTTATATTCTAAGTAGATTAGGTTTGTACAACTTTAAAAATGGTTAAGAGTCACCAGGCCAGGGCACGACTCGTGCCCATTTGACACCCTCCAGATACAGTCGTCCCTAATAGGGAACGACTTAGGCTTAATGTGTCGCACGACTCGTCCATTCCTCAGGCATGACACGTGCCCTGGGCCCAGAATTCAGATTTCTGCAGAGACATCAGCAATCCAACCAAGATAACCCCAAACCAAGACCCCTCTGTTTTTAAGGCATAAAAAGGGGTTGCTAACTTCACTAAACTCATACCAACTCATTCAAATCCAAGTAAGATAAACCTAGACCACTTACAACTTGATTATTTCACCCATCACACTACCACATTTCATGTTTAACATTCTTGTCTCTACTTAAACCATAACATCTTACTCTTTATCAACTTCTATGAACAACAATACCACATTTAGGTCATTAACCTATTTTTCAACTCCAAGAAGGTGTTCCAAATTATCAAACAACAAGTATAACAAACAATATAAACATTAAACATTTTATGAGCAAGTTTGAAGGGAAGTCATAACAACTCACTTTAACACCACGAGATAAAATAACGATTTTTCTAGCTTGATGGGCTCCCCTCGTCGCCCCAAACAAGAATATGCAAATGGATCGTAAAATGAGAAGGAATTGGAATTGTTATGAATTTTAGAAGGAAGGATTTAGAAATGGTTTTCCATAGAGGATTTTTGGGAGGTGGAAGAAGATGATGAAGAAGGTATGGGGAGGTTGAATGAAGGAGGTGATGGAAAAAGGGAAGTATGCCCCCCCATGACTAAATTAAATGAAATATTTCAACAATATACAATTAAGTCCTCCAAGGTTTAAGGTAGAACAACTATCACCTCAACTTCTCTCCTTCACACAAAGACACCTCACCCACTCATAATATTTTATTTATTTTCAATTATTATAACTTCACCATACTACTTTATCCTATTTCCCATTTAACCCTAAAGCTTTAAGATTAATTCATAACCATCTTAACTTTTCATAAAAATCAAAGACATAAAATAAGCACATAAAGTCAACAAATATCATAAAATGCATATAATAGGATGCTAAAATAGTGCCTAGGGTTAGGGTCGTTACACTCACTCCCCCTTAAAGAAAATTCACCCCGAATTTTAAAAGGACTTACTTGCACGCTCAAACAACCAAGGGTATTTATCTCTCATTTCCGACTCTAGCTCCCACGTCGCTTCCTCAATAGTATGATTCTTCCATAGGATCTTCTCTACCGGAATGCTCTTAGTTCTCAATTCCTTAACTTGAAATTCCAAGACTCTCAACGGTTCTTCAACATAAGACATATCCGCTTGAATCTCATCGGGAGGAGAACTCAATATATGGGAGGGATCATGACAATACTTTCTCAACATCGAAACATGAAACACATCATGAAGTAATGAAAAGGATGGAGGCAATGCCAACCGGTAAGCCAATTCCCCAATCATTTCTAAAATCTCAAATGGACCAACAAATCTCGGAGCCAATTTACCCTTATTACCAAATATTTTAATTCCCGTCCTCGAAGAGACCTTCAAAAACACGAAATCACCAACTTGAAAAGATAAGTCTCATCTTCTATTGTCGGCGTAACTTTTCTGTCTACTCTGAGCTGTCTTCAATATATCGCGGATCACCTTGATTTTCTCCGTCGAATCTCTAACCAAATCCGAGCCCCAAAGCCTTGCTTCACCAACCTCATCCCAACACATCGGAATCTACACTTCCTACCATACAACGCCTCATACGGAGCCATCTCAATGCTAGATTGGTAACTGTTGTTGTAAGCAAACTCAACTAACGGTAGATGATCTTCCCAAGACAATTGAAAATCCATCACACAAGCCCGTAACATATCCTCAAGTATCTGAATGGTTCTCTCAGACTGACCGTCGGTTTGAGGATGAAACGTCATACTAAAACATAGTTTGGAACCCAAAGCTTCATGCAATGCTCTCCAAAATCTCGAAGTGAATCTCGAATCTCGATATGAAACAATGCTAATGGGAACTCCATGAAGTCTAGCAATTTCCTTCATATACAACTGAGCTAACCTCTCCATCGAAAATTTAGTTGACACGGGAAGAAAATGAGCCGATTTCGTCAATCTATCCACGATAACCCAAATAGCGTCCATTTTCTTCGCGATAAGAGGCAAACCCATTAAAAATCCATCGAAATCCCTTCCCATTTCCACTCCGGAATGTCTAATGGTTGAAGTAGTCCCGCCGGTCTCTGATGCTCGGCCTTGATCTGTTGACAAGTTAAACACTTAGATACATAATCCGCAATCTCCCTCTTCATCCCATTCCACCAATATCCACGTTTCAAGTCTTGATACATTTTCGTACTACCCGGATGAATGGCAAACTTGGACTTATGACCATCCTCTAGAACACGCCTCTTGATTTTCGGTGATGAAGGAACACAAATCCGGCCTTGAAAACTTAAAATTTCATCTCTATTCAACGCGAACTCCCCGGCTTTCCCATCTTGCACTTGGCCCAAAATTTTCTTTAACTCCGGATCACTCTATTGAGCTTCCTTCAAATCCCCATACAAAGTAGGAACTGCTCGCACGTTCCCAATTATTATTTCACTCCACAACTCTCGGGAACTCAAAGCTGACACATAAGCCTTCGGCTAATCGCATCCACCATAACATTTGCCTTCCCCGGATGATATGAAATTACACAATCAAAATCCTTTAAGAACTCTAGCCATCTTCTTTGCCGGTTATTCAACTCCTTTTGTGTGAACAAATACTTCAAACGCTTATGGTCGGTGAAAATCTCAAATTTCGCCCCATAAAGGTAATTTTTCCATTTATGCAACGCAAACACAATCGCAGCCAATTCCATATCATGAGTAGGGTAATTCTGTTCTGCCAGTGATAACTTCCTAGAGGCATACGCAATCACTTTCCCATTTTGCATTAGTACACATCCCAACCCTGCCTTCGAGGCATCACTGTAAATGACAAAATTCTCGCAACCATCCGGAAGAGTAAGAACGGGAGCCGATGTCAACCTTTTCTTCAACTCATTGAAACTTGCTTCACATTCGGAATCCCATACAAAAGATACATCTTTTCTAGTCAACCTTGTCAACGGAGTTGCAATTCGAGAAAAACCCTCTATGAACCTTCAGTAGTACCCCGCCAAATCGAGAAAGCTACGAACCTCAGTCACAGTTGAAGGTTGCTTCCAATTGACTACGGCTTCTATTTTTGAAGGATCCACGGAAATCCCCGAACTAGACACCACGTGCCCCAAGAAAGAGATCTGCTCGAGCCAAAACTCGCACTTGCTGAACTTGGCGAACAACTGCTTCTCACGAAGAACTGATAAGACAATCCTCAAATGATTTTCATGCTCCTCTCGGGACTTAGAGTAAACAAGGATGTCGTCTATGAATACCACTACAAAGCTGTCAAGATACGGCTTGAAGATACGGTTCATCATATCCATGAATACGGCCGGAGCATTAGTCAACCCAAAAGGCATCACAACGAACTCATAGTGACCATATCTCGTTCTGAAGGCTATCTTTGCAATATCATCCGGTCTAATCTTCAACTGATGGTATCCGCTTCTCAAATCAAGTTTAGAATAGATCACGGAACCTTGAAGTTGGTCAAACAAATCATCTATGTGCGGAAGAGGGTATTTATTCTTTATGGTTGCTTGGTTCAACAAACGATAATCGATACACAATCTTAAGGTACCATCCTTCTTTCGAACAAATAAAATCGGTGCTCCCCACGGTGACACACTTGGGCGAATAAAACCCCAGTCTAGCAATTCTTGCAACTAAATCTTCAACTCTTTTAATTCAGCCGGAGCCATTCTATAGGGTGCTTTAGAAATAGGTGTGGTACCGGGCACTAGGTCAATACAAAACTCTACCTCACGATCCAGAGGCATAGAGTACTCACTTGAAAACACATCACTAAATTCATTAACCACCGGAACATGAGCTAATTCAGGGGATTTCTTACTTGAATCTACCACATAAGCCAAGTACCCCGCACAACCCTTAGATAGCATTTTTCTAGCCTTTAAAGCAGAAATAACATGTATACCGAACATAGATTTGTCCGCATCAAATATAAAAGTAGGCACATCAGGCATAGAAAATGAGACTCACTTCCTACGACAGTCTACCAAAGCATGACACTGACTCAACCAATCCATCCCAAGAATCACATCAAAGTCAAGGATTGGTAACTCTATCAAATCCACTGGCAATACATGCCCACATATGGTCACATCACAACCATGATAGATCAAAGAAGATGTGAGGCACTTTCCCATAGGAGTAGAAACCTCCAACACATAAGACATAGATTCAAGCAATTTATGCAATGCAAATGCAAAATGAGATGCCACAAAAGAATGGGAAGACCCGGGATCTATAAGGATGCGGGCCTTAACTTCTGAGACAGGGACTATACCTCTAATGACGGCATTAGGATCGACCTCTCCTCTACCTAAGGCAAACACTCGCCCTTGCACTCTATCCTTGGGTTTCCCTTCGTTATCTCTCTTCACACCACCACCTTGTCCCCCTTATCCGCTACCCGAAGCTTGCTTCCTTTGCCACTTAGGACAATTCTTCCTGAAATGACCTGTTGCCCCACACTCTAAACATTTTCCTTGTTTGCTCCAACACCTATCCTCAGAGTGTCCTACCTTCTTAAAAAATCCACACACTGTCCCAAACTGACTTGAAGTCGAACAATTTGTCGAAGCCACCGCATTTCCTCCTCTACCTGCTCCCGGGGCTGATGACCTTGGCTGCCCTCTATTCTGCCCAGAACCCTCACCTTGGAATCTATGCTTACTTCCACCTTCAGATTTACTATGATGCTCTTCTATATCATTCTCAATCCGATATGCCATATTCACGGCCACTTGATAGTTGATGAAGTCATGCGTCAACAACTGCTTCCTGAACTCCACCCTTAACCCTTTCACAAATCGGTAGACCCGTCTTTCTTCTTCCGGCACCACGTGAGGACAATATCGGGCCAACTCTGTATACTTTGCAGAATACTGTGCTACGGTCATTGTCCCTTGCTCCAATTTCAAAAACTCGACCTCCTTCTTATCCCTTGTAACCACCGAAATGAAATGATCCCGAAACTTGCGTGTGAAGTTCTCCCACGTCTGCGGTGTAAGGTCCTGATCCCAGCCATCCTTCACTACTTGCCACCAATGCTCAGCAGGTCCTTCTAACTTGAAGACAGCGCATCTCACCTTTTCTGCATCCGGACTCTCCATTGCTGCGAAAATCTTATTCATAGCTTCAAGCCATCTCTCTGCCTTCAACGGATCCGGATCCCCATTGAAACTAGGGGGTGCCATCTTCACAAATTTCTCTAGGCCGTGCCCTTGCCTACCTTTCGGTTGCTGTTGAACCCTACCTTGATTTGCCATATTTTATATAAATACTCAGAACATGTCCATCATTTCTGCATTCGGATTACCAACATTGCCCAAAGCCCGAGTCTGATCGTCATCATTTCCCGCCATTAGAACAAACTCCTGCATTAAACACTCGGCGTCAGTTATCGCACACTCTCGCTTAAGCTAGACATCTACCCAAGAACTCTAAACCGAGCTCTGATACCAACTATGGAGACCCTGTCCCGGAACCAACACGTGTCCCGAGCGGAAACGTCCCCAAACTAACTCCAAACTTCCTAGATTTTTAAAACTTTGATTTAACTTACACACTTAAACATACTTAACATGACCATTGCAAAATAACTCCATTCATCTCCTCTGGGAGGAAGAGTTAAACAACTTTGAAAAGTAACAAACTGTTTTAGTTACAAAAGATTTCGGATATAACGTTGAAACCAAGTTTTTATATACACAAACTCCATAAAGGAGTTATACCAAAATACATCTTTCTACGCCAACCTATACATACCCCGACAATCCCAAAAGACTACTTCCAAACTCCTTTCCGTCCTTACTTGGCAGGTCCACCTGTCTCGGGATCTAAAAACATTAAAGGGAGAAGGGTGAGAATAAATCTCAGCAAGCTATTATGAATGCATCAATATGCCAAGTAAGATGCAACACATAGCAAGGTGCATATAACACATTGGAAAAGCCGTAAACACATTTCATTACCTTGGTTTACCTTTTCCCGTCTGACCAATAAGTCGTACAACATCGGGAGATAAAACACCACTCATTTGTGAACTTCTTAGGCATTATTCACTCTTATAAGACCCATTTTCAGGGAACCATATAAGATCCTAGCAACTCTGTAAGGCTTTTGGCTCAATACAGATGCTATAACCCCAGTCTGTGGCCACAGAAGGGGACAGTCACAGGTATAACGTAATTCGATCACATTAGGTCACACTTTCCATAATTGATCGTATTCCGCTATACCACTAACATCAGCTGATTAACATAAGTTCAAGCGCATAATAGCTACTTGAAATAAAATCCCCCCAAGGGATAAGAAATATAACTACATGGTAAATCATACTCATGTACAAATCAATATCATATTGTAACATACAATTCATACACTATTTATATCACAAACCATGGATATGAACTCAAGTAATGCTACAATGCATCATAAACCACCCTACATGATCAATATGTAACAATTCATAACCTCTATAAAAGGTACAAGATAAATTTACCAAGTTGGGGTCACTTTGGTGAAGTTGCCAAACAAGGCTGCCAAGCATTTTTCGACCAATATTTAAACTACTTCCACTATTCCATTTTAACTAATTAAAACATCATGGTGTAGTCAAACTATTCAACTTTAATTTAAGCTAAAGAGGGTTCATTTATATCCTAAGTAGATTAGGTTTGTATAACTTTAAAAATGGTTAAGAGTCACCAGGCCAGGGTACGACTCGTGCCCCAGGGCACGACTCATGCCCATTTGACACCCTCCAGATACAGTCGTCCCTAATAGGGCACGACTTAGGCTTAATATGTCGCACGACTCATCCATTCCTCAGGCACGACTCGTGCCACAGGGCACGACTCGTGCCCTGAGCCTAGAATTCAGATTTCAGCAGAGACATCAGCAACCCAACCAAGATAACCCCAAACCAAGATCCCTCTGTTTTTAAGGCATAAAAGGGTTGCTAACTTCACTAAACTCATACCAACTCATTCAAATCCAAGTAAGATAAACCTAGACCACTTACAACTTGATTATTTCACCCATCACACTACCACATTTCATGTTTAACATTCTTGTCTCTACTTAAACCATAACATCTTACTCTTTATCAACTTCTATGAACAACAATACCACATTTAGGTCATTAACCTATTTTTCAACTCCAAGAAGATGTTCCAAATTATCAAACAACAAGTATAACAAACAATATAAACATTAAACATTTTATGAGCAAGTTTGAAGGGAAGTCATAACAACTCACTTTAACACCACGAGATAAAATAACGATTTTTCTAGCTTGATGCACTCCTCTCGTCGCCCCGAACAAGAATATGAAAACGGATCGTAAAATGAGAAGGAATTGGAATTGTTATGAATTTTAGAAGGAAGGATTTAGAAATGGTTTTCCATGGAGGATTTTGGGGAGGTGGAAGAAGATGATGAAGAAGGTATGGGGAGGTTGAATGAAGGAGGTGATGGAAAAAGGGAAGTATGCCCCCCCCATGACTAAATTAAATGAAATCTTTCAACAATATACAATTAAGTCCTCCAAGGTTTAAGGTAGTACAACTATCACCTCAACTTCTCTCCTTCACACAAAGACACCTCACCCACTCATAATATTTTATTTATTTTCAATTATTATAACTTCACCATACTACTTTATCCTATTTCCCATTTAACCCTAAAGCTTTAAGATTAATTCATAACCATCTTAACTTTTCATAAAAATCAAATACATAAAATAAGCACATAAAGTCAACAAATATCATAAAATGCATATAATAGGATGCTAAAATAGTGCCTAGGGTTAGGGTTGTTACACTCAGCCTCAAGGAGGGTTTGCTCAACCATTCATGGGTTCGTCTTATTGTTTCATCTCGTCGTCTACGCAGGGTCAGCATTCAGAACTAACCTCGTACTTGACTACTAGTGCTCCGCTTTGGATGGATTTCTACAGTTTCCTGCTAACCAGCCTCAGCCTTAAGGAGGGTTTGCTCAACTATTCATGGGTTCGTCTTATTGTTTCAGCTCGTCGTCTACGTAGGGCCAGCATTTAGAACCAACCTCGTACTTGACTGCTAGTGCTCCGCTTTGGAATCAAATGTCCTCTATTCCCATCATGACTCCCATTCGGCAAGAGGTGCCAACACCCGAGTCACCTCCAAAGATGGTTCAGAAGAAGAGAGAAGAGTAGCACTTTGATGATGTGGGGATGCCTATACATGAATTCTTTAAAATCTTAGTAAGCGGAGGACTTGTTCAACCACTAGTAAATTACATTCTTGATTATCCCAACCCAAAGCTTGATAAAAGCAAGTTTTGTTACTACCATCAATATCCTGGCCATACCACCAATGACTGCAAAATTTTGAAGGTGGTCATCCAAGGGCTCATGGATGAAGGGAAGCTTGAGAAGGGTCCCTACCCCAACGTTGCCACCAATCCTTTTTTATGATATCAGCAGAAGCTCGAAGGCTCTCCCATTTGAAGACAAAGAAGTTAGTCAGTCAGCGTCATAGGTTCTAGAGTCTCCTTTACATTGTCATGAGTTTGTCGAGTCCAAGTTGAACCAGTTTTTGCTTTGCAGTAATAAAAATCTTTGATTCTTTTCTTGCTAGACTCGAGACATCACTTGTACACCCACATTACACTCAATTGAAATAGTTTTATTCTAAATGATCACTTGTGCTGCTCAGTCACTAATGCATTGAAATGATTAATATTTAAATTAATCGGAGTGAGAAAATCAACTGATATCTTTCTCAAATTGGGGCTCATCAACTCCCCATCTCGCATCTCATATGCTCACATCTCTTTCATAATCCTCATCATCTCGTTGCTCAATGAATTTGCATTAATTTCTCAGTTAAGTTTAAGCAAGCAATGAGGCCTTAATCTCATTTAAATCATTCGGTAAGGACTGCAGTTGAAGCCTTTCACCGTAGGATAGCCATTACCTCACCCTAACTAAATAATACCCTTTCATTTCCAGATCGGCGTGTTTTGAAACCCCGTTTAGCCATCATCTTTGCTCCGTGCTAAGAGAAGTCCAAGCGAGGCCAAGAAGTTAGCTCCGAGAGTCGGCGATGCATAAAATATTCAAGCCATAAAGGAAGGACATATATAATCCTCAAAGAGGCCTTCCAAATTCTCAAAAGAAGGATTTTAAATCCTCACAATTCAGCAAGAATCCTAAACTTCTCAAGAGGCTTTTCAAAAGAAGGACTTTAGATCCTCACAATTCAGTAAAAGTCCCCGACTTCTCAAGAAGCTCTCCAATGTTCAAAAGGAGCCTGAATGCTCAAAAGTTCACAAAAGTTCTCGATTGCTTGGACTTCCTCTCACCAATATTGCTAAAACCAATCCCAAGCCATCCTCTCAATTTTAGAGGATATTCCCGTTACCGAAACCAATCCCAAGCCATCCTCTCGTTTTTAGAGGATATTCCCATTACCCTTGCCTTTGGCCAAATCCAAGATTGACCTCTCATTCTTAGAGGCAATGAAGATGCAATCATAGATTTCCTCGTCATAGAAATCCTAAACACATCCCCGAAAGCCAACCTCTCATCTTTAAGAGGTTCAGTCAGCAAAAATCCCGGTCGACCTCTCATCTTAAGAGGTCATGATGTTCCAAATCACCCAAGGGCCGATCGAAACCCTGAAACCCAGTTGCAGTTCCTACCGGATAGCAGTTTCATTCTAATATCTTCGAAAGCCAAACCAAATCAATGCTTTGTTGCTTGCTTAAATCGGAGCCTAATCCGTTTCGGTTCAAGATCGTCAATCGAAGATTATGCAAATTCAATCCTATTCATTTGGCACTTCATGTGAGCATATTTCATTTCTCCTCCGCAAACACCTCCCGCGAATGTCCCACTAGGGCTTCGTATCCGTGTCTCTCATTGACACTCCAAGGAGACTTGTGCTTCAATGCTCCAATTCTCAGAAGATCCTCAAATCTCCGCATTCATTCTCTTTCGATCGGGATAAGCCCGAACTACGGCGACGTGAGCTCCTCCCAAGGAGGGGAACGTAGGCAATCATAATTGATTCGGTCGAAATCACAAACAAATCTCAGAAAATACGATCTCATCAAGGACCGTTCCTATACACTTTCCATCCTTCCGAGCTTGATTCTCGATATCAGTTGGTTTTCTCCTTGTGATTAATCAAAATATTTGTTTATATCAGATTTAGTGTTTGAATAACCCAAACATCGATAAAGGGTTTTTAGCAGCCTTGTGATCATCATGAATAAGACAAGTTTTTAAGTGTATCGACAAGTCTTCTTCTCTACATTCTAGGAATAAAGAGCCAACACTGTCTTTCTGTCAAGCAGGGGCTTCCATACACTTTTCCACACCTTGTGATGCTTATACTCTCTTAAAAGAGTCAAACCCCAAAGTGAGTGTGTCTTATAAAATCGGGAGTCATTCCCACTTTTCGAAAGATGTACCCCTGCATGTAAACATTTCCGAGTCTTGTCCACTGACTGATTGACTAAGGTCTGAAATGACATGTTGCCTCCTTGGCCACAAGATGACTCTGTCTGTAATAAGGCTACACTGAATCTCATCAAGATCTGGGGCTTCGCCTAGTCATCTCTTCAAGGCCAGGACATTCTCCACACTTCCGCTGCTGCTCGCCGTCTCGGACACTCGACACACATGGTTCTCATCAGTAACAAATCAATCTACTGAAAGTTGTACTCCTGTGAGCATCCCCGACTTGCCTAGGCTGCACCATATCATCCAACACTCATACGTTCCTCAATCATCACTCGTACATTTCCCCACCTCATGGGAGAGGGTCCAACCCATACATCATCATATATACAAAGTCATTCCATCATAATCCATCATAGCATAATTGTTGCATGCATATTTGCTCGTCAAGCCATACAAAATCCTCACTCCATTTTCATCCCCAGCCGAGGTGGACTCATGCAATAAAAGCTAATAATGCATAAATTTAAAAATAATTGTGTTCAAATAAATGCAAGTTGCCTAGAGTGTTGTGTTTCCCCCCACAGGGTACAATAATCAAGTGATCATAATCTGATCATGGGGATTGCTCCTCAAATCACAATCTGGATAAGGATTTTAAATCCTGCAGGTGGCACGTTCTGGCCTCATCATCGTCATCAGTCACATCATCTTCGGATTCATCAACATCGTCTAAAAGAGAGCTTGCCTCAATCTCCAAGCAATAGTGCTCATCAGTCTCGGCGACAGCAAAGTTCACCTGGTATGGCAATCATTAAATTCCCGTGTCGGACGAAGAGTCATTATCAATACCCCGTGTTGGACGGAAGAATCATTATAAAAAATCCCGTGTTGGACGGAGGAATCATCAACAAAGCCAGTTCCGCTAGGCTGAATCATCAACAAAGTTCATCTGGAAGCTTATCACCGAATGCCCGTGTTGGACGGAAGATCATTATCAGATTCCCGTGTTGAACGGAAGTTTCATCATCATTTCCCGTGTTGGACGGAGGACTATCATCAATTGCCCGTGTTGGACGGATGCTTATCATCAGTTCCCGTGTTGAACGTAATTTTCATAATCATTGCCCGTGTTGGACGGAGGATTATCATTTCTCATGTTGGACGGAGGATTATCATAAATTGCCCGTGTTGGATGGAGGATTATCATTTCCCGTGTTGGACGGAGGATTATCATAAATTGCCCGTGTTGGATGAAGGATTATCATCAGTTCCCGTGTTGGACGGAAGTTTCATCATCAATATCCCGTGTCGGACGGAGATCCTTCAGCAAACTCCCGTGTTGGACGGAAGATCATCGTCGAATGCCCGTGTTGGACGGAAGATCATCATCAATTCCCATGTTGGACGGAAGGTCATCATCAAAATCCCCGTGTTGGACGGGAAGTCATCATCAAATGCCCGTGTCAGATGGAGGATCATCACCGAAATCCCGTGTTGGACAGAAGATCATCAAGAGCCCGTGTTGGACAGAGACTTATCATCAGCAAATGCCCTTGTCAGACAGCCAATCACCATCAGGCAGGTAAGCACAGCAAAGGTATGCAAGCATATTTCTATCCTTTTGCCCTGGTTTCCTTCACCCAATAGTCTTTGAACTACGACCGACTTGATTCCCTCCTAGGGATACGTAGGAATCCTTTTTCCAAAGGTCCAGCTATCTGATCTCACCATTCATCATCCAGCCATCCGCCATATCCCCAGCCGCTCATTAGGATTGAGTCTTTTCTTATCGACAACCTCACTTCTTCCATAAGTGACGTTGCCGAGGGGCTCTGTAAGTACGCCAATCCAATTCACTACTCTTTTAGGTGCATTTTAATATGATAAAATTGCATTAAGTGGCATTTTGCTAAATTTCCGGTCTATTCCGAGACATTCGGGAACTTTTTATAAGTTTCCCGCGAAGAAAGTGCTTTTAAGTCATTTTTATGTACAGAAGGACCTACAAGGAATTAAACCACTTTGGACCTTTAAGGAAATATCTCAGAAGGTTCCAGAATGGCAAATTGGCGCCAGAAACGGTTATTGGCATAATGTGTCACGCGACAACTCGAGCCATGGAAATTGGACACAGGAGGTCGTGCGACACAACAAGCCTCTAATCTGCAGCTATAAATAGAGCCCTGCACCTCTCATTTCAGGATCCTTTTTCCACCTCCTAAGGTCACTCTGCCAATTTCACGCCAGAATACCTCCCCTCTCTCCAAAACACACACAACACCTACCAATCCTCACCAATTCAATCCCTCTCACTCAATTCACTCATCTCTCTCATACATCTATACACACCACTGAAGATCCAAGTCCAGAAGCTCCTTCTGTGCTCGAATCCACATCTCAGCAGCTGATTAGAAGGTCACTACACCTAACTTGGTGTAGTGATTGTGGATCTACAAGGGTAATGAATCCCTTTCCTTCATATCTCTCTCATACATTTGCTACTTGCTTGTTTCATTGCAACTTTCATTCCTCCACTTGTTAATCAAGCTCCATCCGCTTCTGATTATCAAGTGGCAATTGCCATCTCTCTGTTTAATCTGCTGTGCTTTGCTCAATTGTTGCTCATGATGTGATTTGATACATATTTGTTGATTGTTCATCAAGGGAGTGTGGATCTCCCATATCCACACCCCTTGGTCGAATAGTTGTAGATTCATTGTTTCCCAAGTTAATTTGTTGTTTAACCTTGATCTGATTTGGTTTCTGTTGAATCTGTTTCTCAATTGTAAAGTCTCTGCAGAAGGCAACGTTATGTCACGCGACACAATTGGTCTCACCCGTCCTGTGTAGTGCGACATAACTAGCCCTATGCAGAGACTGTCATTTCAGTTGTAATTCATATGTTCAATTCCCTTGTCACTCAAAATAGAGTGTGGATCTTCAATATCCACACTCATTTGAAGTGATTGAGTATGTCTCAGTTAGTCCTGTGCTTAATGTTGTAAGGCTTCTGCATGTGATAGCTTGTGACACGCGACACACCGCAGCGTATCCCGTGTCACGCGACACTCTTTGTCATTCTACAGAAGTCATTTCCCAATTGTAATCTGTTTGGCCTCTTTGTAATATGGGATGTGGCCTCCCATGGTCAATGGCTCACAAGTTGTAATATTCCCCTTTGAGCAATAAAACAAAGCACTTCCATGCATTTTATACATATCTTGTCACACACACTTCGCACACACTTTTGAATGATTTTGAATGTTGAACATAGAAAGACTCGTCTACGGACGAGGCATGTTGGGTGAACTCTCGATTCTTCCCAACACATAACCTGACCCCCGAACCCAAAATTCTCTTTCAAAAGGTTTTCAATGTTTCCTTTAAAACGGCGTGGCGACTCTCAAAAAAAATTATTTTTCGGTGAGCGTTCATTCAGACGCCACCGATCTACATACGACTTTTGTCTACTTTGAGCGGTCAACAATCTCTTCTTAATTAACTGAACCTTATCTGATGTTACTTGAACTAACTCTGGTCCCAACAGCATCCTCTCGCCCACCTCGTCCCAACAAGTAGGTGAACGACACTTTTGCCCATATAAGGCTTCATACGGTGCCATCCCAATGCTGGAGTGGAAATTGTTATTATATGAGAACTCCACCTATGTAAGATGTTCATCCTAATAACCCCTCCAATCTAATAAGCATGCTATAAGCATATCTTCTAGAGTTTGAATGGCCCGTTCTGACTATCTGTCTGTTTGCAGGTGAAATGCGGTGCTCAAGTTCAAATGAGTTCCCAACGCTCGTTATAAACTTCCCCAAAACTTTGATGTGAACCTCGCATCTCTATCCGACACAATATATATCGGTACCCCATGCAGTCTCACAATCTCATCTATATGCAACTTTGCTAGCTTTTCTAATTAATCTCTGACTCGTATCGTTGGCTGACTTAGTCAACCTGTCTACGACCACCCATATTGCAGTTGATGCCAATTCCAAAATGGAAGTGAGAACACATTACTATGGATTTCGTAACCGGGTTACCTAAGACGAGCCCGAAGGCTGACCCGCTACGTAGGCACCACACACTGGCCTACTAAGCACCTTCTTAATTGGGTCACCCACATCCCATCACAGGCATCCAAAAGTCAAATAGATGATTTGATGCTTAGTAGTAGTGCATGAGCCTTTTATATAGCATACTAAATTCCTATATATTTTCGATGTGGGATGGGGGATATCACAATCTCCCCCACTCAAACTCTTGCCGTCCCTGGCAAGGTCAATTAATACCCAGATAGTACCCCCGGGATAGCTCGCAAGCTTTAAGGCCAGGGTTCCGCTCTGATACCATTTGTAACGACCCGAGCCCGAAACCCGACCAGCTACGTAGGTACCACACACTGGCCCACTAAGAACTTCCTCAATTGGGTCAACCACAGCCCATCACAGGCCTACAAAAGTCCAATGGATGATTTAATTTTTAGTAGTAGCGTATAACACTACCAGAAAAAGGTCATTTAGCGACGGAAATTTCCGCCGCTAAAATTAAATTTCCGTCGCTAAAATAAATCACCGACGGAAAAATTCCGTCGGTGGTCCGCCGCTACCAGCTCATCGCAGTGCTCCGACGGGTCAATTTTCGCCGCTATTTTTTTCTTTTACCGACGGAATTTAATTCCGCCGGTGAATTAATGGTTTCAGCGACGGAAAATTCCGCTGCTATATTAATTTAATTTAATTAAATTTTCATTTCAGCGGCGGAAATTTCCGTCGCTGTAATAAAAATTAATTTAATTAAATTAATTTCAGCTGCGGAAATTTCCGTCGCTGTAATAAAATTTAAATTAAAATTAAATTATTTCAGCGGCGGAAATTACCGTCGCTGAAATTATTTAATTTTAATTTAAATTTTATTACAGCGACGGAAATTTCCGCCGCTGAAATCAAAAATTAAATAAAAATTAAATGATTATAGCGGCGGAAATTTCGTGCTGAAATTAATTTATTTAATTAATTTTTATTTCATTAATTTCAATGACGGAAAATTCCGTCAGCGATTACCGAAATAAATTTTAAAAAATAATTTAAAATATCAATAAACCAAAATTTTTTGTACCTGATATAACATTTCAATTTATAAAACTAAAACTATAAAAACTAAAATTCAAATATCAGCGTACCAAATAAAAACTAAATACCACCGTACCAATTCGGGAGGGGGAGAGGGGGGGAGGGGGGGAGGGGGGAGGGGGAGAGGGGGAGAGGGGGGGAGGGGGGGAGGGGGGAGAGGCGGGGAGGGGCTCCCGCGGGTACCAAATGTCTCAAATGTTTACAAACAAGTATAATTTAATACAAAAATGTCTAAAAAAATCCGCAATCAACCTGGGGACGCCGGAAATTACCCCGGGAGTCCTGGCCGAGATGAGCCATCACCGCCGCCAATTGTCTTTGAGTCTCTGCATGTTGTCTTTGAATCTCTCGCATGACGTCGATCGTTCTCCTCTCCCGCATCCGCCTCGAACCGCCAAAGCATCCGCAAGCTTTGCCCGCTCGCGTTTCTCCTCCTCCAACGCAGCCTCCAGAGTGTCGACCCTCGGATCATGAAACGTGGGCCGGGCTACATTTCGCCGACGGCCGGCCGACGCCGACGGGCATTGCCGCCCGTAATCCCCCATCCCTAACACTCGGGCTCCTCTCCTTGGATGTCCCTCGAGAGGTGACCTCGTGCCAAACATCGTGCACGAAGGGGGACGGGCTCGCCGGAGGCGTTCCTTCGGGGAACAACGGCGGCTTGATATGCGGCTGAAAATAAAACAAACAATTATAATCATATACACAATGTAAGGTACATAAATAAATTTACATATTCAAAATCAAGTCATTTAATGATAGTTTACTTACAAAGGCATTAGCAGATCGATCGTCAACCCATTGCGGAGGTTGATCGGCGCCGTAGAATTCCGAATATGGGTGCTAGCGTAAACATCCACAAAACCGATATTCGGACCATACTCCCTTTCCTATAAATAAAATAAGCGAGATTATTACTTTGAAATTGTATATATAAATGCAACATTTAAACCGATTTAAAAGCATGCATACACTACATTTACACTAAAACTATGGATTTCATAGCATCAACATTGGCTCCCGGCTAACATACGTACATAAACCTATTTAAAAGCATCCATACACTACTACATTTAAATTAACATACATACCATGCGGTCGTGATGCTCGGCGATCGTGAGCGTCCCCGTATGCAACGCCGTCGACCCCGAGGAGCCTCGCTTCTATTGGCCTTGGCCTGCTCGGATATAGCCTTTCGCCGCAGCGACCCCCAATATTCGCAAAATTGACCAAACACCTCATCTGGTCATAAAAGTAGGACACAAGGGCTGTTCTCCCGCCGCGAGCCGAGCAGTATAATAATTTTTCTTCGTGGTACCTATAAAAAATATGAATATCTCGTAAACATATAATGATGACATTATAAAATTAAAAGAGTATAATCATTGTTAATTAAACTAATTAAGGATAGATAAATATGTTACAAATAAAATCCGTAAATAGCTTGTGAGCTCGCCGATCGAAAACATATCTAGCCGTCGCTCGCCGATGTCCGGCGCCCAATAATATTTAGCCTACAACATATAATGATAACATTACAAAACTAAAAGAGTATAATCATTATTAATTATAACATTTTAATAACAAACTAACATTTAAGTTTTAAATAAAAACCATTAACACATTACCTTAAACTCATCCCACGCATCGTCCTTCCGCCTCTCGTGGCAATTTTTTCCAGTTGGGCCAAAACTCGGTCATTTTTCGAGACCGCCGCATTGCCCGATCTTAGTCCCTGGGGTGGGATATCTACCTACAAACCTCGCCAAGTATATTTATACAATAACATTTTAACTTAAATAATGAATTATATATAAAGCAAAAAGGAACCAATTTATATCAAATTAATGAAGAGTTACTTCTCTATCGGTCATAAAGTGATGATATCCCGACAAATATCCTCCCTCGTAATCGACGGTAGTCCGAGTACCGGCCCCAGAGGTGGAGCTAGTACTACTGCGTGAAGGGTCGACATCATCGCTACCGGATCGGGACGGTTGCGTCCCAAGAATCAATGTGTAAATAGGCTTAGTCTTCTTACCCTTGCCCTTTCTACTAGAACTCATATCTCGTATTACAAGTAAAAATATTAAAATATACAACTTTAACAATAGGAAACAATATATTCACAATACATCTAAAACTTTAAAGTTCTAATAATCTAAAGCATTCACAATACATATAAAACTTTAAACTATTAATAATATAAAGCATTCACAATACATATAAAACTTTAAAGTTCTAATAATCTAAAGCATTCACAATATATATAAAACGACGGATATTAAAAATAATCTAAAGCATTCACAATACATATGAAACTTTAAAGTTCTAATAATCTAAAGCATTCACAATACATATAAAACTTTAAAGTTCTAATAATCTAAAGCATTCACAATACAATTTTAAACTTTAAACTATTATTAATCTTCGTCCCCATCATCATCACTGGACTCTGAATTACTACAAAACTCGAGTTCTTCATCTTCGTCTTCGGACTCTGATGAATCAAACTCTGGTTCCTCTTCCTCTTCCTCTTCCTCTTCCTCTTCCTCTTCCTCTTCCTCTTCCTCTGATTCATCAATATCAATGTGCGCGAGATGACCTGAACGAGGCGGGGGAGTTGGCAAATTCACTGGTAAGATATACTCCCTCCGTCCCGCTAATATTAGCACACTTTCCTTTTTGGGCGTCCCGCTAATATCCGCACACTCCCAAAAAAGAAACTTTATATTAATAAAATATTTACCCAACCCACTCATTCTCTCTCCTACATTATTTTAATACTCACAATACCATTATAATTTATTACACCCTCCACTCATTCTCTCTCCACTAATTCTTTTACACTCACAACATTTTATTAAAATATCATATTCCTTAATTTCCGCGCAAACAGTGTTTGTGCTAATATTAGCGGGACGGAGGGAGTACTTTCCTAAAATGGAAATGAATCTTTACTATTTCCTCCACTCATTCTCTCTCCTACATTATTTTAATACTCACAACACCATTATAATTTACTACTCTCTCCACTCATTCTCTCTCCTATTTTATTTTCACACTCACAACACTTTCAATATAATAATTTCTTCTTAATTCTCGTGCAAAACTCAAAAGTCTTTAAATTCCTGGGACGGAGGGAGTATATACTATTGAAACTTTAAATATTAACAGTACATCTTGTTGCTTAAATTTTGTTAGAATAAAATTTAATTTTTTTGATTTAAACGTTCTCTTTTAAAACTATAATTTTAAGAATAAAATTATTTTAAACTAAAAATTACAGTTAATTTAAAATAACACTCATTATTTGAAATTATAAAATTTGTGTTGAAAGTAAATTGGAGTTGTGGAGACACACTTGGAAATCTCGAGGTTTTCGATTAAGCAGAAGCAAGACTGAATATTTGGAGTGTAAGTTTAGCAGAGTTGAAAGTAGGGAGGCAGGGGCGGTCACATTTGATGGAAATATTATCCAAGCTTCTGAGTTTTTTCGCTATCTTGGATCAATTATCCAAAAGGATGGAGAATTAGATGGAGATGTGGCTCATAGGATTAAAGCAGGTTGGTTGAAGTTGAAGAGTGCCACAGGGTTTCTATGTGATCGCGGCATGCCCAATAGATTAAAGGGAAAATTCTATCGCACGGCAATTAGGCCGGCATTGCTTTACGGCACCGAATGTTGGGCCGTGAAACAGTGTCACGTGCATAAGATGAATGTGGCGGAGATGCGTATGCTTCGATGGATGTGCGGTCATACAAGAAAGGATCGATTGGGGAATGAGGTGATCAGAGGTAAAGTAGGAGTTGCGCCTATTGAGGATAAAATGAGGAAAAATCGACTAAGGTGGTTTGGACATGTGAGAAGGAGACCGAGTGATGCACCGGTTAGGAGGCTGGAACAGTGGAGAAATGATAAAATGGCGAGGGGTAGGGGAAGACTCAAACAAACTTGGATTAGAGTAATTGAAGATGATATGAGTTTACTTGGAGTGGATGAAAGTATGGTGTTGAAGAGTCCGGAGTGGAGGGCAAAAATCCATGTGGGGGGGTTGATTTTTTTTTTGTATGTTTATTTATTTATTTATTTATTTATTTATTTATTATTATTATTTATTATTATTTATTTATTTATTTATTTATTTTTATTTATTTATTTATTTATTTTATTTATTTTTTATTTTTTTTTCGCGATGACATATGAGGATTCATGTTAGCCGACCCCAAATTATTTTGGGACTAAGGCTTTGTTGTTGTTGTTGTTGTATTTGAAATTATAAAATTTATATATATAAGCATGTTCATAAAATTGTACAAGAAATATTAAAACTAATAGATATAAATGTAATTGTAAAAATATAGTTTGGAATTACCCTTCATATGTACAATTTTAAAAGTAAAAATTTAATACTTGGGGTACTTTATTGAGAGGTGCTACTATATACAAGGCACACAATGTACAAGGCATATTAAAATTATCAAAATACCCATATATATATTTTTAAAAAAAAAAAATCCCCTCCCTCCCCCATTTCAAACCTTCGACTGTTCTCTCGCTCTCTCTCTCTCTCTCAAAACCAACAGCAACGGCGAACCCCTCTCTCTCTCTCTCTCTCTCTCCTCGACGAACCCGGCGACCACCACAACACCACCACCGGAAATGAAGACAAACCTCTCTCTCACCGGTGGAAAGTCCGCCTCTTCTTCCGCCGCTCCAAAAGTAATATAATCTCTTTTTAACCTAAAATTTAAATTTGAAAACCCAACAACAATTTTATGCCTAAAACCGATTATATAACTGTTAAATGTTGTGTAAACCTATTCAAAATGGTTCTAATTGTGATTTGGTAAAACAAATTAGGGTTTTTTGTTGGAATTGGTTACGAATTTGTGGGGGTATAATCTGGCCATGTCGGGGTGTGTTTCGTATGAACACACACGAAATGGTCACCAACATTTCGTGTAATGGCACACGAAATGTAAACTGATTCATCATTTTACATTTCGTGTGCCAATACACGAAATGTTGGTGACCATTTCGTGTTGTAGTACACGAGATACTTTCCATATTTCGTATTTTAGGACACGAAATGTAAATTGATTCATCAGTTTGCATTTCGTGCTCTAATACACGATATGTGGTGAGGTTTCTCGTGTCTTTATACACGAAATGATCACCAACATTTCGGGTATTTCCACACGAAATGTCAACTAATTCTTGAAAATTAATTTTCTCTTATTTAATTTTTTGTAGGGACGTAAACCTGCGACTGCCTCTAATAGAAAGAGGAAGGCCGAGGAGGCAGCTGCAGCTAGAGCAGATAAACGGAGCAAAAAGAAGAACGACAAGAATGTCGTGATTGAGCAGATTGTGGATGATGAGACAGATAGTGAGGGTACAGATTCTAGTAACGGGGTCGGAGAAGGATTCATCTTCTCGTACTCGTTCCCGAGGTGCATCTGTGCATGAGGCACAGTTATCTAGTGATGAGGAGGAGGAGGAGGTGGAGGAGAGTTTATCTGTGAGGCCTCGCAAGAGGCGAGAGGCACGGGCCAGAAAGGGGAAAGGGGCTAAGGATGAACATTGGCAGCTTAAGAGTAACCCCGGTGGCGGCCCGGAGGAGGTTGATTTGTTGTACGGGTTTGGTCATCATCGAGCTCGTAAGATATGGGAGAACGCCACTTGTGAGCCGGTGTTGAAGCGCCAAACGAGGCAGCAGATTCTAGATAAGTAAGTATATGATTTGTTTATTAAATAGCTTTATTATTTGTTGTTATTGTTTTAAACCTCCTCTGTTCCAGAAAAACAGTCCCATTTTGACTTTTTGTTTTTAAAAAAAAATCAAAATGGGACTATTTTTCTGAAACAGAGGGAGTAGTAATTATAATGTTTTGTTTGGAATCAACAGGTTCTCGCATGCTTCTTTACCGGCGGATGATAGAGCTTGGTGGGCTCGTGTTCAGGGTACCGGCCTCCATTACCTACATGATGCTACCATACGCCGGCCTAATATGGCGCTCCTAACGGCGTTTGTGGAACGGTGGTCTCCCGAGACTAATACCTTCCACATGCCGTGGGGGGAGATGACGATCACTATGCATGACGTCACTCATATCCTAGGTATATTCTTATTTGTTGTCTATTTTTTATAAATTACATAAATTTTATCAATTTCATAAATTTTATCAATTTTATTAATTATTTCATTTTCAATTTGTAGGTATCAGCTGTTCAGGTGGCCCTATTATGAAGGCGATTCCAGAGCCTAACGTAGCCGGTATCAGGGCACGCCTTGATACATGTCGGAAGGGCATGACGTACTCTTTAGATGGCCTCCGCCGGTCCTTTGAGTCCCCTTCCGACATGACTGACGATGAGCGCGCTTCTACGTACATCATGTTCCTCCTCGGCTCCACGCTGTTCGTGGACAAGACTCAGGATAAGATGCCCTCAGACTACCTTTCATTGTGCGTGGATATTGACAGAGTGGGGGCTCTATCCTGGGGGACAGCTGCGTTGGCATATCTATACCGGGAGTTGGGGAAGGCATCTAGATACGGATGCAAGCAGATCGGTGGTTGTTGATTCTTTTAGAGGTAATATTTAACAATCATTTAATAATTACAACATGTATTTATGGTTATAACATTGTTAACTTATTTATTTCATACATTTGCAGGCCTGGATATACGAGCACTTTCCGGTTTTCCGGAGAGATATTGACCCGTTATGGACAGAGGGCCAGCCGAGGGCTCGTAGATGGGTACATACTGATACGGCCGGAAGGGATATGCCCCATCTATTGAAGTTTCGGTATACCCTGGACACGATGACGGTTGATAGGGTGAGTTAGTTATATTTAAAGTTTTACAAATTGTTATAATTTATTATTTCTGTTGACGGTGTCTAACAAATTCATTTTTAGGTTTGTTGGACTCCCTATGGTACCACCCCAGAGGCGCTTTTGCCGGTCTCATACTTCCGTGGGGTTATACGCTTCCATCACGGAAGCGTATATGCCTGACCGTGTTACACGGCAGTTTGGGATCCAGCAGAAAATCCCAGAGACCCCATATCTTGCGGCCAAGATTGTTCATTGATGGCCGGTCAAAAGGGGTACAAGAAGTCCTATGGACCACGTGATGAGGTATGGGAGGATTGGTTAGAGGACGCCTTGGGGGTTTTTGATCCAGTGCGTAGATGGGGGCCGTCCGTGAGCGCATCTGATCCTGTTACTTCCACGTATATGCAGTGGTTCCTGGCTAGGACTCATGTTCGGATTACTAATCCGAATCATGATGCCCTAGTTAACGTTCCACCACCGCCTAGGGTTGTAGAGGCACGAGGCATATTACTTTCGCTGCTCACGGATGACAGGTTACCCGCGGATGTCAAGGATAAGATTAGACGGGCGCACGATTTGTACGGAGACGGTTGATGATTATGTAGTTTAAGATTTGGTTGTTTATGTTTTGGGATATGTTCATTTTGGGATACAATGTTTGTATTTGTGATTCTGGTTTGTAAATTTTGGAATATGTTTGTAAATGCAGTTCTGAAAACAAGTTTATGTTTTGGGATTTGTTGATAAATGATTTGTGATTCTGGTTTGATGTATTGGAGTCAGTTTGTTTCAGTTTGTGCTTCCGTTTGTTTGTATCAGTTTGTTAGTTTCAGTGGCTGTTTTTTTTTCAGTACAGAGACCATCTCGTGTGCTTATACACGAGATGGTTTGACTCATCTCGTATATATACACACGACATGTTTTCTTTCATCTCGTATGAACACACACGAGATACATTACTGGGTAGTTAGTGTATTTCGTGTAATGTTCATATGACATAAATGAAATACGTCGTGTATATTTATACGAGTTATGATATTCCATCTCGTGTATAAGCACACGAGATGGTCTCTGTAATGAAAAAAAAAACAGACAAGTGTGTAGCTGAAACAAACAAACTGAAACAAACAAACTGATGTATCCATACATCAAAACTATAATTTAAGTACTACATCAAGTGATCCAATTTTAATATACTATATCCGTCCTAAAACTTCATACAAAAAATAATCAATACGCTATACACATAAACTATGGCCTATTTCCTGCAATTCGTGCTTCGTTCGCCATAATTGAGAGTCGGTTGAATGTTTCTATTCGAGTTCTGTATGGCATGATCAGGTTACTTGCGCTTGGATCACGTTGCTCCCCCCAATATAGTGCTACTGATGGTATCGGGTAATCACTATCGGACATGTGCAGCTGCAAAAGTAATAAAATAGTCAAATATAACAAATTTAGAAAATATAGTTAAATATAACAAATTTAAATAAGATAGTTAATTATAACGAATTAAAGTATCATACCAATATAAAATGGTTTCCCACATGTCCCAACACAAGTGTGTCTGTGGGTGGTCTGTTCCTTGTGGTACGATCATTTGGTAGGCATGTGAAGCCAGCGATTTGCGAGTACGAGACAAACACCACATTATACACTGTGGCTATGATGTGCCCTATCTCTGGGAGTATCAACCAATAATATTCTGAACAAGGGGAGGTATAGTGAGTAATGCGACTATAGAGCTCGTCCATATCTCTCCAAGGCATAACTCTCTCATAAAGCTCGCGGCGATGAAGCAGCTCCTTGGCACAATCTGAGCGCACTCTTTGCCACATCTCCTCTGTTCCGTATATTTGCGCTGCTACTGCTCTATATCCACAACCATCACCCATCACATCTGTGAAGTCATCAATAAATGGGACAATGAGAGGGGTAAGCAACATCCTATGCACAGAAGTATGTATATCATTGACTTGTCCATTTCCACGACCCCGTCCCTGTCCCCATCCTCGTCCCCGACCCCGACCTCGACCTCTCCCACGACCTGAAGCAGCTAGTGGTGGAAGAGATGTAGGAGTGGTAGTGCTTGATGGTGTAGTGTTTGAAGCTGATTTCGGATTTGGTGACTCCCGCGACATCAAACCTGATTGGGTTGATGCAATAAATGAAGATCTAGACCTGCTGCTAGTGGAGGGTGGTGTAGTGGGGACTCCAAAATGTCTGTCGGTACGCTCCCAATCTGACAGTACTCTACAGCGGTGGTCAGGGGTTTATTTGCCTTTGAAATATGATCCGGCTCTGAAGCATCTCGGTTTGTGGATGTAGCCCTTCATTTATCGTTTGAAATAACCTTCTCTTTACCGGTCCAGTGCGTTACGCGGTTCATTCAACACAACTTCAAAATCAGGTCCAGTGGGACAGTATTCTACTTCAATGTCCAACTTCTTCCAAAAATCATGAATCGAGGACAACTCAATCCGGCCCCCAGAGTTTTGAATCCATGCAATCTCGTGACTACATGGAAGTCCATGTGTTCGCCTCGAGTAACACCCGCGGCTGAAGGATCCATGACATTATCCCCATAACGACTCCGCTCTTCTTTGATGATGTCCAAAGCTGCCTTTGACACTCGCCCCAATATGTCGTGATACAGATCACATGTGTTCATATCATTTGGAATTCTACTCTTTGATTGCTCCATAGTAGCTTTGATTGTTGTTATTTGGATTTCCATAATCTCATGAGCCTTTTTGAATAATGTGTCAAAAGTAGAAGAAGCACTCCCCAAGGCCTTCTTCAACCTGTTATGCTCACTCTCGGCCGTTCGTGGTGTGGGTTCCGAAGTGCGATGGCGATACGTGTGCATCGACAAAATATTCGTAGAGTATGGAGCAATCCAAGTCTCGCGGAGGTAGGTCAATAAATCAGGATAAGATATGTAATGATCGCAAAACAATTGCCAACGGGTGTCCCACTCTTCGCGAGTAGCGGCTGATATTGCTTCATTAAATCTCCTCATGAATGATAGTGCAAACTCATTGCTACCAGTTTTAGCCAATGCTCTCCTTTTAACATTGACTTCGATATGCCTTCGACACAAATGGTGTGCGGTCTCAGGAAATACCATTTGGACAGCATTAATGAAATCCAAGTCACGATCAGTTAAGAAAGCTTGATTGGCATGTGGGGAGTATGAAAAAGACTTTGCAAATTCTTGAGTGCCCACGTGTAATTCTCAGTCTTCTCATTTTGGAGGAACGCATATGCAATTGTGAAATTCTTCCCCGTTGAAGTAAATCCTATAATCTCAAGTAATGCAATTTCATAGCAGTTGGTGTTGTAAGTGCAGTCACCTTGTATCATTTAAAGAGAAATAAAGTTAGAAATGAATAAAATTGCAATTCAAAAAAAATGCATACGACTTGTGGAAAACAGAGTCAAAAAACAGATTCAAAAAAATCAAAAATTTACCTTGTACTACATATGGAAAACAATTAAGCATATCTGATGCTCGTGGGTGAGAGAAGAATATGTCACCGATCATGTCACTCTCGTTAGCTTTCCTCATGAAGACGGTATATTGCTTATCCTCGAGTGCTTTTATGAACTGTTGAAGCGAGGATCTCCCTTGTCGTTCTTGTGACTTGCATTTTGTGAGGGCATTGTGGACGTGTTTCGGAGTACTCACGTTCTTCTCATCCTTCCTCTTTTACATTGTTAGAATGTTATTTGGACGCACCGAAGACTGACTTGGGCTACACACCTCCTCATATTCAGAACTAGTCAATTTACCCAACGGATGACCTTCGGGATACGTTGGAAAGTCATGATTATGAGAACCATGCTTCACAACGTAACCCCATACCCCATCACCCCTATCTTTGGCCCGGATTTCAAAATTGCACCCAATCTTCTTCGTACTAGTTAACCTCACATCTTTAGTTTTTTCGGACATGTACTTGCCACCAAAATGGCATACAATCTTCGCGTAGCCTAGGATCTTGCCACTTGTCTTCCTCGAATCTCCTATAGAAAGGGTTATATTTTGACGGGCCGCGATATCCCGTACGTGTTTAACAAGATCATCCCTATTTGAAAATAATTGAGATGTATCGAATTGATCACTGACATCCGGTCCCTACAAATTGTATTACCACAATTAGAAAATTGCACAATCAACAACAGGCTGTATGACATTTCGTGTAACATTATACGAGATGGTCTGGCACATCTCGTGTAAGTATATACGACTTAAACACATTTATCTCGTGTGACATAATACGAGGTAATACACCATCACTCGTGTAGACACACACGACAAATAGCATAAAACTCGTATAATCTCACACGAAATAGAGTAATATCAGAATTTAAAAATCCAATCTTGAAAAACAATTTCGTTTCAACATTGGATTTTTATTGCGATTTTGATCAAAACACCAAATATAACTTTAAAAACTTACTTCATTGCTGCTTGGATTTTGATTTTGATGTGGAGAATTTGGTGGTAAACCTTCTTCTTAAAAAATATATTCCACAAGCTCAAGATCAATATGATCATAAAAACTTGGAGAGTGTTGTGGAGAATCCATACTATGGTGTTAGATGATTTGAGAATTAATGAAAATAATGGGTATAAATTTATGGGTGTTAAGACTTGGACAATGGTGTGGACTATATCAATGCTGCATGGGTATACAGCAATGGTATTTCTCTGTAGGGTTAAGTTGTCTGCGTGTATATCGTGTTTTATGTAGTGGTTCAGGGTGTATCTCGTGTGTATATACACGAGATACTATGGTACATATCGTGTAAAACCACACGATATAGTCTTTGTTTCTGGTAATTATCTCGTATGAACAATACACGAGATATAATGTTTCATTTCGTGTATTGTTCATACGAAATGTCTTACTAAATGTCGTGTATTTCAACACGACACACCATATAATAAAATAAAAATTAATTATAAATAAATGTGGTAGGTTATATGATATTGTATGATTTTGGTTCATTCTTATATGTAATCATTGTTTGTTTTCCAACTTATTATAACAAGAAACATATAATCTTGATTAACAAATATGATAATTTCAAATATATAATCTTGAGTAGTTGGTATTCCTCTAATGTACAACTTATCATTAACCCCGTTTGGCAAATCATCGAAACAACTTAACTCGTTATATAACATGTTTAATTAACTCATTATATATAATCTTGATTAGAAATATAACACATAATTCATTAATTTAACATAGTACATGCACATCATAACATCGGTTGTTAGTTGATAAATAAAGTGGTATCACATTAACCTAATGAATGTGGTAGTTTATATATGATATTGTATGATGCATTATAACATGTTTAATTACCTCTTTAAATATATTATTGATTAGAAACATAACACCACAATCATTTGTTAGGTGATTATAAATAAAGTGGTATCACTTAAATGTGATAGGTTATATGATATTGTATGATCCAATATGACGTTTGTTCCTTGTCATGTATAAGTGTATAAATTTTGCTCAATTAACAACACAATTCAATAATATAACATAGCATATGCGTATCATTAACATCGTGTTGCAAATCATCGAAGAACACCTTCATTTTGATATGTCGTATGGATATACACGATATTAGGACATCATATCGTGTGGTTGTGTACGACATTAATGACAGAGTAAATTTAAATTTCGTATGATTTCATACGACCTAATATTTTACACAATTACTTGATGTCGTGTAAAAGTACACGACATGAAGACTTCCTGTCGTCCTTTCGCATACGACACGCGAAGGGTAGTTTGGCCATTATTGGTGCCTTGTATGTAATATGCCTTGTATATAAAATTTACCTTTATGAGTATCTATAAGCAGACGGCTATTTGTGAATGGATAAGATTTTCAACCATAAACCCTAAGTGTTCTTCCGGCAAAGAGACAACAATGGCGTCCAATTTCCAGATTCAAAATATGCATTTGCTCGCTATGCAGGTCAGTGAAATCCCAATGTTCAATTTTATTTCTAGGTCAAGAATTTCACCTCAATTTAGGGTTTCTTTACCCAATACTCGACACCATTGTCTCTCATTATCAGTATATTCATCTCCATCTCCACTTTCTGACTCTGAACAACACCCAACTGAAGAACATTCATTTGCTGTTTCTTACTTCATAAACACATTTGGGTGGACTCCAGAATTTGCCATTTCAAAAATCAAGGGTATGAAATTCGAAACCCCTGAAAAACCAGACAGAACCCTGGCTTTTTTCAAGAAACATGGATTCACCAAAACCCAGATTTCACGTATATTTAAGTCATACCCACAGTACCTACTTTGTACTCCTGAAAAGATCCTTCTGCCCAAGATTGGATTTTTGAGCACTTTAGGCCTTTCAAGAACTGAAATCACTGTTGTTATAACTAAAGATCCAAATATCGTGAGAAGAAGTTTCGAAAAGGTAGTCGTCCCGGCGTTTAATTTGTTAAGAAGTTTGGTTAATTCGGACAATGAAGCTGTCGAGATCATTAAACAGCATCCACTTATTTTGACTCATAAGCCTGAAGTAGATAATACTCAAATTTTACTAGAAGCAGGCGTGCCCCGAGCGAACATTGCAGCTATCTTGTGTTACCAGCGTAAAGGGTGTATACCAACTCCTGATACTTATAGAAAGATGGTGGAGGAAGTCAAGGGAATGGGATTTGACCCTCGTACTATGAAATTCCTTTGGGCGCTTTGGACGATTAGGAGACTTAGCAAATCCAGGTGGGATGATAGAGTGCAGGTGTTAAAGAAATATGGTTGGTCTGAGCGTGATATTTTCTTGGCTTTTGAGAAGGACCCACAGTTTCTTATGACGTCTAAGGACAAAATCGATGGGGTACTGGATTTTCTTGTTAATAGAATGGGCATTGAAGGAACCGATGTTGCTAATTGGCCAATTATTTTTAACTTCAGCTTGGAGAAGAGGATTGTTCCAAGGTGTTTGGTTTATCGATCCATGGGGGAAAAAGGATTGTGCAAGAGGACATTCAGCATTATTTCTATGTGTAGACTTTCAGATGATAAGTTTTTAACCTTGCTTATGAAGAAAGCACCTGACTTATTGGACTTTTATAAGGAAATGTTGAATATTAAAAAATGACTTACATATTTTATTCTATTGCAATTCCATCGTGATATGTTGCTTCTCTTTCAAACTATTATACCCCCTTCCCAATTTCATACATATATTGGAGAAATTAGCTTGAGATTCTCTCATTAAGCTCGTCCCTCCCATTCCCACCCGAAAAAAAAAGTGTAAATATTTCCATATAGGTTGATGCTCGCAAGTTGAAGCTTTGGAAGTTTCCTGAACTCTATTTTGGATTTTCTGGCTCTTTCATGTAGGTAAGCAACCTCGGACTCTCTCTCTCTCTCCCCGTTTACATATATATTATATGGCCTTTCCCTTCAAGATGGAAGCAGGTACTTGTCTTTTTAAATCATCTATTTATTTATGATGTAAATTACCTTAATGCTCACTTTATGTTATCAAGTCTTGTTGAATAGAGGTTTAATTGAGAACAAGAAGGAAAAGGGCGTTCACCTTAGCTCATGGTTGGTGGCATCAGAAAAAGGTTTATCAACATGATTAGGAAGAGTTATGAAGATGTTGATATATTAAAATGACTTGTGTTTTATAAAATCATCATCTTTTTTATTTGTTATGTAAATTACCTTAGGCTTCTCAACTTTTGAAGTAATACCAAGAAGAGGTGGATTTTTATGACTCGTCATTTTGTCACTATTCTTGTTATCTTGGGTTAGTTTTTGAAGTTCTCATTTACAAAATGGTGCTGAAGTCTTTGTGCTTGTTAGGCTTGGCACTTGTTTCCTTGAGCTTGGAGATGTGCAAAGTTCCTAGCTTTTTGTTCTTTTGTCAGTTCTTGTTTAGTCAAAGTTCAATTAAAGGTGAAGGACATTAGCTTTAGCATCTTGAATTCGAGAAGTGGGCGATGTTCAAAATGTTCATTATGTGGTTGTTTGATTCCGTTCTCATCCTCATATTATATATCTCCAGTGCGTGTCCATCCTCTATCTTAGCATCTAATCCGAGTTTGAATATTCAGTTCTCTCCTCATTACTTATTTTTGTTTCTCTGGTAATGATGAACTTACAGTATTTGGTAATACTGAAAGTAATCGTGGTGGTGATAATAGATATCAAGTTATCAACGATGCAATTTTGAGTTGCTTATTTATGAGTTAAATTAAGGAACTGATGGGGACCTGCCCAAGTGTTGTATTTTGGATAATACTTTCCTTTTTCATTGCCATTCGTAAAAGGTAAAATCTCATATGTGAAGAACTCTTGGTTTATGCATGTATATATTATTTTCAAAGTGTGCCTCAATAACTAGCGGTGTCAAGAAAGACGCAGTTTCCTGCTTATTTTTTCATTTCTGTGGAGATAAAGACTTTGCATTATTCGGTAATGCTTATAGTAGTAGGAAAAGGATTTACAAGTAAAGCCTATTACTCAGTACGAGGTAAAAAAACCAAGTGTAAATTATTTAATTATTCATCTAGGCTGTTTATTTACGAGTAAAATGTTGGTTTTGATGTTCTTTTGCTTTCACAAAGGTGAGAACAAGATCCCAGCCTGTCCCGCAAGTGAGTGTTCAGAGGCACCAAAAGGGCTCATGGAAGCAAGAAATATAATCTGGCATACCTGAAATGGATTTTCTTAGGCTTGTTTATGAACAAGTATATGTTATAGTAGATGTGTTACATTTTTATTTGGACTTCTGTTTTGTCCGATCAGATTGCACAGACCCGAGACCCATCCGCACGATTCTTCTCATTTGCAAGTGGAAGAAATCCACTTTGAGACCGTACCTTTACCGTCTTTCAATCTCATTTGCAAGGCCAAACTATAGGTTTCAGATTGTAGCCACTTGTTAACCGGTTTTAGAAAACCAAGAGTAAATTAGGCTCCGTTTGTTTGCCGTAAAATGTTTTGCGGAAAACGTTTTTCCCATTTTTCTGTGTTTGGTAAGCACCGGAAAATGGGGAAAATGTTTTCCGCCCTTTTCGCGTTAAAATGACTTACAAATTTTTCCTATGTAAAACATTTTTCGGAAAATGGTAACACTCTCACACACCTAACTTTTCATACACCCACGTTACTCACCCCACTCACCACCACCACCCACTGCCCCCCCACCCCACCCCCACCCCACTCACCACCACCCCCTCCCCCCCCCCCTCGGGTCAAAAAAAATTAATCATTTAAAATTTATTTTTAACAACTCCCCATCCCTCCTTGGTTATGTTGATTCTAATTATACCAATGAAAGGGAAAATAGAAAATCTATCACTTCATATGTTTTTACGTTATGTCGCTATTGTGTTAGTTGAAAATCTCAGTTACAACCAATTGTGGCGGTCTAGGACAGAATCTGAATATGTGGCTATAATTGATGCTATAAAAGAGGTTATATGGCTTAAATGTTTAATTTCTGAAATTGATTTTCTAAATAACGAAGTGATAGTATTTTTCGATAGTTAATCTGGCATTCAGTTGGGTAAGAATCCTGTTTTTCACGATAGAACTAAGCCTATAGATGTTAGGTACCATTTCATTCGTGATGTGGTTGCTAAAAATGTTGTTTATCTTGAAAAAATTGACATCAATTTTAATCCTTCGGAACTAAATGTTTGCCTGTTTCAAAATTTTTAAATTGTTTGAAAATTTTGAACTTTGATACTTCGTGTCGATGCTTGTGTTATTTTATCCTAAAAATCCTTTTCTTAACTTTGTGAGTTGGGGTGTCTAGTTGTTTTTCCTTTCTTCGTGGTAAAAATAAAATAGATTTTGCGTTTCGTACTTTGTTCCGACTATGTGTTGGATCAAGTGCTGAAGGCTAAGGCGATGATGATTATGCCCTGCAAGTGTATCCTACGAGTGCATCGTGAATCGCTCTGGTGTGTCATGAACCGGCACTTGATCCAAGGTGGAAAATGTTGGTGTATTTGGCATGGCCCAAATTTTGTGGCAGCCTGTTACTCTTGCAACTCAACACATTGGCCCACTTTCTTTTAGCCCATTTTTTTTCGCAGCGTGTCTTTAGTATAGATATTGCTGAAGAAGTAGTTCTTTTGATGTTGACCTAGTCTCTTCTTCAAGCTTCGACTCTTCCGGTCAGTTACGCCGGTAAGCCTCTTGATCCAAATCTCATAGTTGTTTGGTCTTATCTCAATTTCTTCATCTCTATCTCCAGCAATTCTACTCCTATTTAAGCCCCCCCCCCCTTTCTTATATCTATATATAGAGAGTTTAAGAACACGTAGTAACACACAAATTGGGGTTTTCTCTTTCGGCTTCATAGTGAGAGTGAGAGAGTTTGACAGTGAATTAGTGAGATTGTGGAGTGAATTAGTGAGATTGTGGGTTGTGATTCTTTCCCCATTCTTAATTTCTAGGTTGTTTCTCTCTCAACATAGGCTTTAATCAGTTGGGTGTTGTACTGTGTTAGTGTGTCTAGGTTGGTTGTTTTGGGACAGTTTGGGGTGGCCTTGTAAAGGTTTCTGTAGTCGAATTCGCTATTGGAATAGGGCTGATTGTGGGCTTGTTTAAGGATTGCATGTGCTACTCATCCTTTGGTCATTTATCTTGGATTGTGACTGATATTTTGGTAGAAAAAGGATATTTGGGCCTGAGTTGAATCTCTTATACTTCTCTCTTTATTTTTCAGTTTATTACATTCATTTATTTAATTTTGAATTGTTACTAATATTCATTTTGTTTTCTTTTGCATTGTTTTGTTCGCGTATCTTTGACAACGGAGTGGTAAATCCATATATATATATACTCCCTCCGTCCCGTAATACTTGACACAGTTACTGTTCCGCACGGGAATTAAGGAAAAAGTAAAAAGGTTGATGTGTTGTGAGTGTAGATAGTTAAGTAGGAGAGAGAATGAGTGGAGAGAATAGTAAATTATAATGGTGTTGTGAGTATTAAAATAATGTAGGAGAGAGAATGAGTGGAGGGAATAGTAAAGATTCTTTGCCATTTTAGGAAGTGTGACTTATCAGTGGGACGCCCAAAATAGAAATGTGTGTCAAGTATTATGGGACGGAGGGAGTATACTCCCTCCGTCCCAATAAAAGCTTCACCAATTACCCAAAAGGGCGTCCCGTTAGAAGCTTCACCTTTCCTTTTTTGGACATAAAATATTATTATTTCCTCCACTCATTCTCTCTCCTACATTATTTTAATACTCACAACACCATTATAATTTATTATTCCCTCCACTAATTCTCTCTCCTATTTTCAAATTACACTCACAACATTTTTTTTCCCTCCCATTACCATAATTCCCGTGCCCAAGAAAAATGGTGAAGCAATTGGTGGGACGGAGGGAGTATATAATTGTCGCAGCCAAGTAACATTCATCAGCAATCCCCGAGATCTGATGTGTAATTGTGTTATGTATAGATAAACGTATAATCCCTTTGTGCCACTACAACCTTCCCATAACTGTTTGCACAATAAATAAGGAATACCATTTTTAAAGAATAGTACACAACTAGAAGAGATTATAGAAGTATTAACTGAGAGATGACTTTCAAATCTCCCTAATCCCTCCCTCCAAATTTTGGATATTTCAGTACCATGAAAAAATGACGTCACAATATAATTAAAATTTTAATATTAATAATAATAATTACAAATCCTGGTTTGAAATCCATCCTAACCTATGTTACAACCTCTTATTCTCTGCAGAAGATGGAGTCTTTCCAAGAAGCTTGATTGGAAAAGCTGCCACAAATTTTGGAGTTTGCAAGAAGACTGTATGGTTCACCTGGATTGCTGTGAAGAAGTAGCAGTCACTTGGAGTTCTTGTGTGTTTAACTTAAAAAAGGCAAATTCAAGAGCTAAAAGAGTTCATTTGGATGTTGAGAAAATGAAGTCTATTCCATTTTCAACTAGAAATCCTATAAGAAATCTAGCACATGGCTTGAGAGTTAGTAAAAGCACAATAATGAGATGAAAATAAAGTGGCGTGATCAGGGCCCACACATATGCCATAAAGCCAATTTTAAACTTTTCAAACCAAATAGCAAGGCTAGATTTAGCGTTGATGCACTAATATTTGACGGAGAAATAGACAAACCAAAGTTTAAGCCCATGACACATGTAGTAAATGTCAATGAAAAATGGTTCCAAATGACACAATACATAATTAGGTACTACATATGTCACGTGGAACAAGAGCCTTATAGATCATGTCAAAGTAAAAGGATTGTTCCCAAAGTTATGTTCATTTGTGATATAACTAGACCAAGGTACTCAAGTAATGAAGAAATAGAGTTTGATGGAAAGATTAGATTGTGGCCATTTACCAAAACTGAGCCAATAAAAAGAAACAACTGAAACATGACAGCCGGAACAATGATCACAAAATCACGTGAAGGAATTAACAAACAGGTTACAAAAGACATGCTGCTCAACCATGTAAGTTTCTATGAAATTTTGCTAATATTTCAATTCACATTTAGTTTTTTTTTTTTATTTACCATTTTTATGCACAATTTCATGTTTTGGTTGCAGATTATCCCTACAATCAAATCAAAGTGGCCACAAAATGCAAGCAAAGATATACTCATTCAATGGGACAATGCTCCCCCTCACATGCACATTGATGATCATGAATTTAGAGCAGCGACTACTCCTGATGGTTTAAACATACGCATAGTATTCCAGCATTCAAATTCCCCCGATACAATATAAATGACCTAGGCTGGTTTAGGTCCATAGACTCACTCAAGACCACTTTGTAAGAACATGGATTAATGTAACATATAAATACTTAATAATATAATGATCAATATTATAATATATGGTATAAAGTATAGAACTCTAAATAATATGTAGAATTCCATAATATAAGTATACCATTAAATGATGGGCATAATGGTAATATCTTATATATCAATAGGTGTAGTCCCTAAATGAAGTGCCCCTTGGATTCCTATATAAAGGCCTATCCATCAAGCCTATGAATCACTAGTTATTTTTCATTCTCATTCAGTCAAAATTCTTCCTAAGTACTTGAAGAACAAAGAGATTAAAAAGGCACTCATCATTTAGAAGATCTACTCTTCCTAAATCAAAGACTATCTTCATATCTTCATCAAGAACAAGAACAAGAACAATAATGGAATCTCAAGGTATACGCTTCCGTCTTTGTCTTCTTCTTCTTCTTCTTCTTCTCTTCTTAATCTAGTTATGAGTCGGTTCATGGTCATTGGATCGTTTAATGTTCCAACAATTGGTATCAGAGCCTGGTCATATACAAGATTAAGTTTGAGTTTCTTGTAAAGCCTTATGCTTTTATTTCTTGAAAAGATTCCATGTTCATCATGTGTTCTTAAATCATTATCATACTCTAATTCAGATTCTAGAGTATGGTGTTAAATCTTAATTATCAATAAGACTTTCATTCTTAATGTAAGATTATCCTATTTTGGACATAGCCACCATCTTTTGATGCGATGTGAGTTTGTTCAAATGTATAGCCACACATTTTAAAATGTGATGTGAGTATAAGGATCTACTTGCTTTGGTTGAATAATCATTCACCATTAAGTTAAGAATTGATAGTCTAATTGGGTGTTATGGCTCGTTGTCCTGGCAAAGGGTCCGGCGCCCTCCGAGGGCGCGGGGCGTAGCCCCCCGCGGTATGGTATGACTCTCTCTATTTGGTTCAAAACTGTTCATAAAAGGGTGTTAAATTGGTGACTTTTCATCAATCTGGACAGTGGGCACGAGTCGTGCTATTGGGCACGAGTCGTGCCCTTTGATTTCTGTCGTTTAAATGGTGACTTTTCAAGATTCTGGGCATTGGGCACGAGTCGTGCCTTTGGGCACGAGTCGTGCCCTTTTGGTCATTCGTGCCCACGACTCGTTTCCAAGCTTCCAAGTCGTTCTGATTAAAACCAAGCAATTCTTTTCCACTCGTGCCCCATTCGTGCTTGTGGGCACGAGTCGTGCTCTGGCTAGGGAAGAGAGATTTTTTGAGTTTTGCCCAGAATTTTGTGAAAATTTGTTAGTAAATTATAGTATCTGGACACCAGTCGCGCTTCGGTGGTTCTTAGAGTTATCAAACTTTAAGAATGGTCGAGTAGAACAAAAGGATACTATATTTTAATAACACATTTCACTTGTTTGTTTACCTTTAAATTTTCAGAAATTACTTTAAAATCTTAAGTGCCCTAAAGTATGATTAATTATATGCTTAAACAAATTTATTCATTGTTTAAATAATATTGTTGCCAAAGCAATTTACGTTATTTAAATACAAATTTGTTAAAGTGATGAATGTAAATATTGATATGTGATCACATGCTTGTTTTCCAAAGGAGACCTTGTTATTGACTAAGTATTTGCATTCATAGGGTAATAATTGAACTAAACTTTTGGTTATTTTAAACGCTGTGAACCATCCCAAAGGAAGGCGGGTGTTTAAAGTGAATTGTTTATATTCTTTATTACCGGAGAACAAATACCTTAAATTTTAGGACATTTTTTATACTTGATCCGGCCCAAAGGAAGGCAAGTATTTAAAGTGTGTTGTTTAAGCTATTTGTTTACCCTAAGATAAATCAAATTGTGAGTCAATTCGCAATCCAAAGATTAGTCTTGATGTCATATTGATTATCTTTTATTATGATTGAATTCATTTTGATATAATTAATCATTGTGTAGTTTCTTATACATGTTTTGTTTCATTCTTTTGTTCTCTTCATTCAAATTTGATCGATTGCTTCATCTGTTACTCTTGCCTTAAACTCAATTCCTTTGCTAACTGGGACAAACTTTAAAACTTGGAAAAACAAGATTACTATGGTCTTAGGCTGTTTGGACCTTGACCTCGCATTAAGAGAACAAGCTCCTGCCCCTCTAACTGATAAAAGCACTGCGGAAGACCGCTTGAGTTCAGAGAGGTGGAAGCGTTCTAATCGCGTCGGCCCTAAGCATAATTAAGAATGCAGTCCGGAGACATTTCGAACGGTGTCTCCGAGGATGATGGTGCAAAAGGTTTCCTAGATGCCCTAGAACAACGCTTTGCAAAAAGCGATAAATCGGAAGCAAGTGCTACCTTAAGGAAGCTTGTTTCCATGAGGTACAAGGGCACCGGAAACCTAAGGGAATACATAATGGAAATGTTTCATCTATCAACGAAATTAAAAGCACTCAAGTTGGACTTGTCGGAAGACTTGCTTGTGCATTTGGCTTTAATTTCTCTTCCTTCACAATTTGGTCATTTTGAAACGACCTACAATTGTCAAAAGGACAAGTGGAATATTAATGAATTAATTTCACATGTCACGGAGGAAGAAGATAGGTTGAAACACACCAAACCCAAAAGTGCACATTATGCATCTACCTCTTCTCGTGGGATTAAGAGAAAAGGTAAGGAGATTGCGGTTGCATCAAAGAAGCCTAAGGGATCATCAAATGATCAAAAGGTGAAAAAATGCTTCTTTTGCAAGGACCCCACTCACATGAAGCCCGACTGCCCTAAGTATCGCCAATGGCGAATTAAGAAAGGTATGTCATTTAGCTTTGTTTGTACTGAAGCTAATTTAGTTTCAATTTCTTCGTATACATGGTGGTTAGACTCCGGTGCAACTACTCACATAAGTTCATGTATGCAGGGTTGCCTGAACTACCGAACGCCCAATGAAGGTGAAAGATTCATCTACATGGGAGCTGGAAAGCCGGTAGAGGTGGAGGGCATAGGGACTTTTAGATTATCTCTTAGTACCGGATATTATTTAGTTTTGAACAATGTATTTATTATTCCACCTTTTAGACGGAATTTGATTTCCGTCACTACATTAGATCGGGAAGGTTATTCCTGTATCTTCGGTAATAATAAATGCAATTTATATTTTGATTCAAAGCTTTTTGGTACTAGTTCTTTATCTTACATTGATAATCTATATTTACTTGACACAGTCAATTCATTAAATGAGTCCCACAATAATGAAACTAACTCTCGAGGCACAAAACGAAAATTTTCAAGTAAAAACTCTTATACCTTGTGGCATAGGCGTTTGGGTCATATCTCCAAAAGGAGAATTGACAAGCTTGTGTCCGAGGGAATATTACATAAGCTTGATACTCCGGAAAATAACTTTTGTATTGAATGCCTTAAAGGAAAATTCACGAATAGTACAAACAAAAATGAATCCTTGAGAGCTACAAAAGTCTTAGAACTAATTCATACGGACATATGTGGACCGTTCCCTATCCCTTCATAGAACGGACAAACATATTTTATTACGTTCATAGATGACTTCTCTCGTTATGGATACATTTATTTACTTCATGAAAAGTCTCAATCATTGGACGTTTTCAAGTCTTTTAAAGCCAAAGTTGAAAATCAACTTGAAAAGACTATTAAGAACGTTAGATCTGATCGTGGTGGTGAATACTACGGTAGGAATGACGGTTCGGGAGAACAACGTCCGGGTCCTTTTGCTCGCTATTTGGAAGAGTGTGGGATTGTCCCTCACTACACCATGTCGGGGACACCTAGCATGAATGGTGTAGCCGAGAGACGTAATAGAACCCTTAAGGATATGGTAAGAAGTATGGTTTCTTGTACTTCTTTACCTCACTCATTATGGGGTGATGCTTTGAAAACCGCAACCTACCTACTTAATAGAGCTCCTTCAAAAGCTACTAACAAAACCCCTTATGAATTATGGACCGGAAAGAAACCGTCCCTAAATCATCTTCATGTTTGGGGTTGTCCAGCCGAAGCTAGGCCTTATAAACCTAACGAATGAAAGTTGGACGCTAAGACAGTTAGTAGTTATTTTGTAGGGTATTCTCAAAGATCTAGGGGATATAAATTCTATGACCCTAAAACTAGAACCTTTTTCGAGACGGAAAATGCTAGGTTCTTTGAGGATGTTGAATTTAGAGGGGAAAATTTGAATAGTAATTTTGAATTTGAAGAAATGGAAGAGGAATTCGTTTCTATACCTCTTCCTATAGTTCCTATCGAAAATCAAGCAGTTGTGCCTGAAATTCGACAAGAACATATAATTCAAAATGACGTTAATTCTCCTATTAATGAACAACATGAAAATGTTGATGAGGAAATTCAACACCCTCAAAATCAAGAAGAACCGGTGCCCTTAAGAAGATCTAATAGAGCAAGAAGGAGTGCTATACCGGATTATTATGATGTGTATCTTGCCGAGAATGAGGAACCGTTAGGTTTAGTGGGAGATGAGCCAATCACCTTTCATGAAGCTATTAGTGGTCCAAATTCTCATAAGTGGATTGATGCCATAAATGAAGAGTTCAAATCCATGAATGATAATGACGTTTGGGATCTTGTCCCATTACCTAAGAATGTGAAACCCATCGGATGTAAATGGATCTTTAAGATCAAAAGGGATTCAAAAGGTAATGTGGAAAGACATAAGGCGCGTCTTGTCGCTAAAGGATTTACTCAAAAAGAAGGCATTGATTACAAAGAAACATTTTCACCGGTATCCTCTAAAAATGCCTTTAGAATCATTATGGCTTTAGTGGCACATTTTGACCTCGAGCTTCATCAAATGGATGTAAAGACAGCTTTTCTCAATGGTGACATTGAGGAAACTATCTATATGAAGAAACCAGAAATGGTGACTGATTCGGATCAAACTAGTCAACTAGTTTGTAAACTCAAGAAATCCATTTATGGGCTTAAGCAAGCATCTCGTCAATGGTACTTAAAATTTAATCAAGTTATTCTTTCATTCGGTTTTGAAATGAATCTTGGTGAAAATTGTGTGTACCATAAGTTCAGTGGGAGTAGATTTATATTTTTGGTCTTATATGTGGATGACATTTTACTTGCTAGTAATGATAAGGACCTTCTTAAGGAAACCAAGAAATTTCTCTCAAACAAATTTGAGATGAAAGATCTTGGAGAAGCTTCTTTTGTATTAGGAATCCAAATACATAGTGATCGCTCACGAGGTATGTTAGGATTATCACAAAAGAGCTATATAGAGAAGGTATTACAAAGGTTTAGCATGGAAAATTGTAAACCACATGACACCCCGGTCTCTAAGGGAGATAAGTTCAGTCTAAATCAATGTCCTAAAAATAATCTTGAATCCAAGTATATGGAAAATATCCCTTACACATCGGCAGTAGGAAGCCTAATGTATGCTCAAGTCTGTACTCGCCCAGATCTTGCCTTTATTGTTGGCATGCTTGGGCGATATCAAAGCAATCCGGGAAGAGAACATTGGGTCGCAGCCAAAAGAGTGATGAGATACTTACAAAACACGAAGAACTACATGCTTACATATACAAAGTTGGATCATCTTGAGATCATTGGTTTTTTCTGATTCCGACTTTGCTGGATGCCAAGATAGTCGCAAATCGACATCGGGTTATGTCTTCACTTTGGCCGGTGGAGCGATATCTTGGAGAAGTGCCAAGCAAACATTAGTTACTACTTCCACCATGGAAGCCGAATTTGTTGCTTGCTATGAGGCATCCAATCAAGCTATATGGCTGCGTAAATTCATTGAAGGACTGCGAATTGTCAAAGGTGTTGAAAGACCGCTTAAGTTATATTGTGACAATCGGACCGCGGTATTGTACTCCAACAACAACAAGAGTTCATCTAAATCTAAGCATATAGATATTAAGTTTCTTGTTGTGAGAGAGAGAGTACAAAATGAACAAATAGAAATAGAACTTATTGGTACAAACTCCATGTTAGCGGATCCATTTACTAAGGCATTATCTCATTTAGTATTTCACGAGCATGTTGCTCATATGGGTGTAATGACTTTTGATAATGCTTAAATCAGTGGGAGTTTTGTTTTCTATTTCCTTGTGTTGTTTTTATTTAAATTGATCTCATTTGGTTAAAGTAGGACTAGTTGGAGAATATATATATGCATTTTTCATATATATTCGTTAATATTCCATGCTACATATCTATACTTAATCTATGTCATTTAGTTGGATATATATATGTGATTAATGTGGGTTTAGTTGCGAATCAATTACAACGAATGCCCCTTTAGTCCTTATACTTATATGACTAATGGACGGGATTGTTTTCGAATGACAACAAAGTGCACATAAGGGTTGTCATTTGTGTTATAAATATGATTGAAGAAATTTATTAAGTGAAGGTATATGTTATAATAATCCAAGTGGGAGATTGTAAGAACATGGATTAATGTAACATATAAATACTTAATAATATAATGATCAATATTATAATATATGGTATAAAGTATAGAACTCTAAATAATATGTAGAATTCCATAATATAAGTATACCATTAAATGATGGGCATAATAGTAATATCTTATATATCAATAGGTGTAGTCCCTAAATGAAGTGCCCCTTGGATTCCTATATAAAGGCCTATCCATCAAGCCTATGAATCACTAGTTATTTTTCATTCTCATTCAGTCAAAATTCTTCCTAAGTACTTGAAGAACAAAGAGATTAAAAAGGCACTCATCATTTAGAAGATCTACTCTTCCTAAATCAAAGACTATCTTCATATCTTCATCAAGAACAAGAACAAGAACAATAATGGAATCTCAAGGTATACGTTTCCGTCTTTGTCTTCTTCTTCTTCTTCTCTTCTTAATCTAGTTATGAGTCGGTTCATGGTCATTGGATCGTTTAATGTTCCAACACACTTCCCAAGCAAACAGTTGATGAGTTGATCCTAGCAGTTCAAAATTCATTTTCAAGCCTCTCACATAACACATTGAACAAGGTTTTCATAAGCTTACAAAGTTGTTTGATCCAAATCATGAAGGCAAAGGGAAAAAATGATTACCCACTTCAACACGATGGAAAGGATGCACTAGAAAGAATGTGAATGCTTTCAAATGACAAAGACGTAGAACCACAAGTAATGGTGAGAGACATTATTTGGCTTTTAATGAAACATGGGCATGCAAATGGACTAGAAGGCATGATGGCAGATTTATACTTTGTATGAATTTCTCTATGAAATCTTTTGCAAGCCTTAAAAAATCGCTAATCTTTTGTAAGACTTTACAATGGAAAAAATTTCCTTTTGTTTAATGGAAATGGCTACTCTCATAAATTAATCATCAGAGTAAAAGGCATGCTAAGAATTCTCTCGAAATTAATCATCACAGAGGGTCTCTCGAAAATTAATCATCATACAGAGTTGAAAAATTCAGACACTAAGTCACAAACTACCGGCTCACCAAATCAAGATCCAAGCTAGACTATGTTCTTATCATAGAAGTCAAGTAGGACCACTTATTCATCATCTCACACAAAACCATTGTTCCAAAACATAATTACTTTACTAACGCTCAACATAGCAAAACAACATAAATAATTCATCAAAGGGAGAAGAAATGGAGAGACGACCTTCGGGTAAGGGGTATCATCATTAGTAAGAGGACTTTCACATGTCTCCGGCACGACTAAGTCGGTCAAAAGACGAAGATTTCGTCAGAGCTGCGTTGGACCAGTTAGAATAATACCTATTGTAATATTTTCCCAAGAAAATGGACTCTTTGAATACCATCCAACCCGTGCTTTGTTGGGTTAGAGGATCAATTGGGCTAGACATCGAAGCAAGGGGAAGATTTTTCGTAGCAGGTTTCTGGGGTCAAGAGCGGCCGCGCTGCCTATGTGCGCGACCGCGCTCTTGTGCCGAGAATGGTGCTCGGGAGGGACATCTTCGAGGGCGACCGCGCTGAGAGGAAAGGGAGACCGCGCTCAAGGGCCGAGGCTGGCGTTGGTCTTACTCGTCAATAGCGCGACCGCGCTCAGCAGGAGAGCGGCCGCGCTCCGCCCGATTCAGCAACAGTCAAAGTTTCCTTGTTTGTTTAGGATTTGGACTCTACCCTAGGTCATATATAAACAATGTTCCACCCCCAATTCAGTTGTTACACAAATTCTAATTACATAGTGCAAGATCCTGGCTTGGTAGTGCCCCCAGACGTAGCCAATCAAATTGGTGAACTGGGTTAACAATTTCTTGTGTTCTTTTCTGTTTTCTTTAATTTCTTGTGCTTGGTTTGTGTGAGATTATTATTCTTGTAGGTTTGCTTGGGTGTGGAGGGCCATATTCACAACAACTGGTATCAGAGCTCTTGGTTTAGGATCAAGGGAGTTGTTTCAAGCAATCAAGAATGGGCAAAGACAAACGGCGGTTGAGAAATTCGATGGGTCGACTACGGATATTGGAGGATGCGGATTGAGGATCTCTTGTACAACAAGGATCTCTACAAGCCTACGAAGGGTGTCAAACCGGAAGATGTAAGTCGGAGGAATGGGAACTCATGGATCGGAAAGCCCTAGGGGTGGTTAGATCTACTTTGTTAAAGTGGATTGCGAAGACTACCGGGAAGGCGACAACCACCAAGGAGCTATTGGATTATCTTGCGAGAGATTTGAAACTCCGTCTGCTGCAAATAAGGTTGATTTGATACGTAAGATGGGTAGTCTCAAGATGCAAGAGGGAGGATCCTTGGCTAAGCACATCGATGAATTTATGGATGTCATAGATTCATTGACAGCGGTGGAGATCAAGTTCGATGATGAGGTTCATGCATGCTTGTTGCTAGCTTCTTTACCGGCAAGTTGGAGCGGAACGGTGGCGCAATCAACGCTTCGGCGGGTAAGAAAAATTGAAATATGATGATGTTAAAGACTTTCTTTTAGGTGAGGAAAATCGCATGAAGAAGTTGGGGACATCAAGTACTTCGGGAGCGGCTTTAGCTACTACTAGTAGGGGAAGCCGGGTACTAGCAAACAAGGGAGAACCGAATCTAGGGAGAACGGAGTGAGTAGTAAGGGCAAAGCTGATGAGACCAAGGACAAACCGAAGGTTGCGAAGGGATCTGTTCAGTGCTACTATTGTAAGGAGTTGGGACACTTTAAGAGGGATTGTCCAAATCGTAAGGGCAATCAGGCGAATGTGGCAGTCGAAGGTGATGATGTGCGGTTACGAGTGTTAGTAGTGCACTAGAATCATGGGTGCTTGGATTCGGGGCATCATTCCACTCTTGCGGGCATAAGGAAGAGATGGATAATTACACTTCCGGTGATTTCGGGAAGGTCTATCTAGCTAATGGCGAGCCTTTGGAAATCAAGGGGAAGGGGGATGTCAGGATAGGAGCATCGGACGGGAAGGTTCTACATCTGAACGGGGTCAGGCACATTCCGGGTTTGAAAAAGAACCTACTCTCAGTTGGGCAGTTGGACGAAGAGGGTTACAAGGTGACTTTCGTTGCGAGGAACTGGGTTATTACCAAGGAGGATTGTGAGATCGCTCGGGGTAATAAGGAGGGTACTTTGTATTTGGCAAACAACACCAAGGATAGTATTGCGGTGGCAGCAGCCAAGGGTGATACAGATTTGTGGCACTGTCGATTGGGTCACATGAGTGAGACAGGGATGAAGGTGCTTTGTTCAAAGGGTCTACTACCGGGTTTGAAGACAGTCAATGTGGGGATATGCGAAGATTGTATGTTTGGCAAACAAGGGAGAAATAATTTCTCAAGGACAGGTAGGGGATTGAGGGAAGCAAAGTTGGAATTGGTTCACACGGACTTGTGGGGGCCATCTCCGGTTACATCTCTGGGTGGTGCGTCATATTATATGACTTTTATTGATGATTCTACAAGGAAGGTCTGGGTCTATTTCTTGAAGGGGAAAGATGAAGCTTTCGAGGTGTTCAAGAAGTGGAGGGCCTTGGTGGAGAATCAAACGGGACTTAAGCTTAAGTGCTTGAGATCAGATAATGGTGGGGAGTATGAGCTCGGGGAGTTTAGGGAATATTGTCCGCGAATGGTATTCGTATGGAGAAGACTCCAAAGAAGACTCCACAACTCAACGGGGTAGCGAGAAAGGATGAACGAGAACATTGAACGAGCGGGCTAGAAGTATGAGATTGAAGTGTGGACTTCCGAAGACGTTCGGGCATATGCGGTTGACACGGCGGCTTTCTTGATCAATCGGGGACCATCGGTTCCATTGGGAAACGGAATTCGAGAGGAAGCTTGGAGTGGCAAGCGAGGTAAATCTGTCCTTTCTTCGCGTATTTGGCTGCGTTTCTTATGTTCATGTTGATTCTGCTGAGAGAACTAAATTAGATGCTAAATCTGTTAAGTGTACATTTATTAGGTATGGCGGGGATGACTTCGGGTATAAATTTTGGGATGATCAAAACCATAAGGTTATTCGTAGTCGAGATGTGGTATTCAATGAACAGGTTTTGTACAAGGATAGAAAGGGGGCATCTGATGGTACTAGTTCGGAACCGGAGGTTGTAGAGGTGGATATTCCAGACTCGGGTGGGAGCAGGACAGTTCATGTTGACCATGGTCAGGAGGTCATTGAAGATGAACCACATACTCTAGAACCGGATATTCCGCTGCGTAGATCCAGCAGACTGCGTGGATCACCTGACATGTATACTCCTTCGAATTATTATTTGTTGTTGACAGATAATGGGGAATCGGAATGTTATGCAGAGGCAGTTCGTAGTGTGCTTTGTAACAAGTGGAAAGCTGCGATGGAAGATGAGATGGTCTCATTGAAGGCAAACAAAACTTGGGAGTTGATGAACTACCTAAGGGGAAGAAGGCACCGCATAACAAATGGGTTTACGAGAATCAAGGAGGAAGCAGACGGTAGCAAGCGTTACAAGGCAAGGCTGGTTGTTAAAGGGTTTGTGAAGTACGGTATTGACTACACCGAAGTATTCACTCCGGTTGTGAAGATGACCACTATCGAGAATGGTTCGGGAATAGTAGTGGCGGATGACTTGCTGCTTGAACAGATGGATGTGAAGACAGCCTTTCTTCATGGAGACTTGGAGGAGGAAATTTACATGGTACAGCTAGAGGGTTTCTTGTCTAAGGGTAGCGAGGAGCTAGTTTGCAGATTGACTAAGAGCTTGTATGGCCTTAAACAAGCTCCTAGGCAGTGGTACAGAAGTTTGATGGATTCATGCACGACATTGATTTTATCGAGATGTGAGGCGGATCATTGTTGCTACTTCAAGAACACGGACAATGGGTATATTATCTTGCTTTATATGTGGACGACATGTTGATAGCGGGCTCTAGCGGTAGAGAGGTAAACGGGTTGAAGACTCGGTTGTCGAACGGTTCGAGATGAAGGATTTGGGAGAGGCAAAGAAAATCTTGGGCATGCGGATTGATCGGGATAGGGAGTCGGGCAAGTTGGTTCTTTCACAAGCAGAATATGTTGAGAAGGTCTTAGCAAGGTTTTGTATGGAAGAGGCGAAGCCAACAGGGACGCCATTGGGTTTGCATTTCAAGCTATCCGAGAGGGACTCGCCTAGGAACAAGGAAGAGCGTGACAAGATGGGGAGAACTCCATATGCTTCAGCTGTGGGGAGTCTCATGTATGCAATGGTGTGTACAAGGTCGGACATTGCACATGCGGTGGGAGTAGTCAGCCGGTTTCATGGGCAATCCAGGAAAGCAACATTGGGAAGCGGTTAAGTGGATCCTACGTTACTTAAAGGGTACTGCTGGTAAGGCTCTATGTTTTTCAAGCAAGGAAGTGGTGTTAGCGGGTTATGTTGATGCGGACTTGGCATCAAGTGATCTTGATAAAAGGAGAAGTACTACGGGTTATGTGTTTACATTGGGTGGTACAACAATCTCTTGGGCTTCTAAGTTGCAAAAGATCGTGGCTCGATCGGCTGAAGCGAGAATATGTGGCGATGTGAAGCAAGTAAAGAGATGGTTTGGCTGCAGAACTTCTTAGGTGAACTTGGGAAGACGCGAAGTGGTAATATTCTCTACAGTGACAGTCAGAGCGCAATTCACTTGGCAAAGAATCCGGCATTTCATTCGAGGACGAAGCACATTGAACTGAGGTTTCACTACATCAGGCATCTCTTGGAGAAGAAGACTTTGTGGCTTGAGAAGATATTGGGATCGGAGAATCCGGCTGACATGTTGACGAAGGTTGTGAACCTTGAGAAATTGAAGCTGTGCAAAGCTTCAATTGGGCTTGAAGAATGAGAGAGGAGGATGGCACTACCATGATCGAGGTGAGCACTAGGAGGACACCAAGGGTGAGTTGAAGACGGATACGGGGCTTATATGTGTGGTTGATCTCTAGGTGGGAGATTGTTGGGTTAGAGGATCAATTGGGCTAGACATCGAAGCAAGGGGAAGATTTTTCGTAGCAGGTTTCTGGGGTCAAGAGCGGCCGCGCTGCCTATGTGCGCGACCGCGCTCTTGTGCCGAGAATGGTGGTCGGGAGGGACATCTTCGAGGGCGACCGCGCTGAGAGGAAAGGGCGACCGCGCTCAAGGGCCGAGGCTGGCGTTGGTCTTACTCGTCAATAGCGCGACCGCGCTCAGCAGGAGAGCGGCCGCGCTCCGCCCGATTCAGCAACAGTCAAAGTTTCCTTGTTTGTTTAGGATTTGGACTCTACCCTAGGTCATATATAAACAATGTTCCGCCCCCAATTCAGTTGTTACACAAATTCTAATTACATAGTGCAAGATCCTGGCTTGGTAGTGCCCCCAGACGTAGCCAATCAAATTGGTGAACTGGGTTAACAATTTCTTGTGTTCTTTTCTGTTTTCTTTGATTTCTTGTGCTTGGTTTGTGTGCGATTATTATTCTTGTAGGTTTGCTTGGGTGTGGAGGGCCATATTCACAACATGCTTCTTATTCCTTCTCAAAAGCCTTGTATTCAGGGGTTGTTGCAGTCTCCAGACACGACAATATCAACCAAAGACGAAGATATCGCTGCGTTGGAACTGCTGAATTTGTAATATTTTTCCAAAGAAAATGGACTTTTCGAATTCCAATTAATGTGTTCCTCATATTCCTTCTCAAACGTCTCGTACTCGGGCATTGATACAGTCTCCAGCACGACAGTGTCGGCCAAAGATGGAGAGACGGACCACGACGACAATGAATCAGCCAAGAGATCAACATCGTTGCTAAGCGAAAATTCCGTATCCGGCACAACTGTGTTGGCCAAAAAAGACGAACCAAATGATGGGAAATTGTCGTTCGGTGACGAATCAGGCATGTGAATAGAATCAGGTATGTCGGATGCCCATGAATCTATGAGTTTTTATTATCAGAAGTTTTCTTTTCATTTTTCTATAAATTCAAGGGTGTAATCTTTGTTGAAGATCTAATAATCAGATTTCATCAAATCTGATCCTCTTTACTAATAGTAATTCTCTTTCAAATTTTCATTCTTACTCTGATCAACATTTGATTTTTCTTCAAACGACGAACGAAGGAAATACATCCACTCCAGTTGGTGAAATTGATCTGGAGGATACAATTCTGGTTGATGTCTAAGATCTGAATGATGCAGTCATTCAGCTTGCTCCTTCACACACCTTGTATCTTGATCCAATTAAGGAAATACTCCCCTTAAGAAACAAATACATTTACCAAATGGCAAGACTGCTCTTATTACTCACAAAAAGCAACATATTGTGTCTACATCTTCCGCAGAGGCTGAGTACAGATCAATGGCCAATATTAGTTGTCAAGTCACTTGGTTGCCACTATTTTGTGACAATAAAGCGGCTCTCCACATTGCTGCAAATCCAGTCTTTCATGAAAGAACAAAACATTGAGTCTTTCATGAAAGAACAAAACATTGATATGGAAGGGATAAAATTGCTCAAGGAATCCTTTCCACTCACCATGTTTCTTCTTCTACAAATGTTGCTGATTTATTATTCAGTCACACTTCTGCTCACTTACACTCGGCAAATACTAAATATAGGGAACGAAATTTCCAGGAAAGTAAGTAAATTACCAAAATAGCCTTTTATATACCTAATTTTAACCTATCGTATGAACTGGGTTTAGAGGCAGAAAGCATCTCGTATGAACTCACACGAGACATATCTCGTGTGAACTCATATGAGACTCATCTCGTGTGAGTTCACACGAGAAGAGTCTCGTGTGAGTTCACACGAGATGTGTCTCGTGTATATGTACACGAGACATCTCGTGTGCGTACACGAGTCATCACATGTACGTATACACGAGATTATAGATTACATCTCGTGTATACTTACACGAGACAGACAAGGGCAGCGTTGAAATATTTCGTTCCCTGTATATAATTTTCTCTGTATATAACCATATCCCTTACACTCTCTCTTATCCAAGTTGCAAATTTTAAACTTGTTTACTGCTTCCAACTTGAGGGGGGTGATGATAATGTAGCAGTTATAGCACCCAAGAAACTTTCATCAACAATCCAGGAGGTCTGATGTGTAATTAAATGTCTTATGTACTCCCTCCGTCCCGCCCGAAAGGATAAAAATTTCCTTTTTGGGCGTCCCATTTGAAAGGGCAACCCAAAAATGGAAAGTTTTTTATTACTTCTTTATTTGTGGGACCCACTTGTCATACTCTCACAATAAATATCCACTAACTATTCCCTACCCCACTTTCTCTTTCCTATATCACTTTTCTTAATTTCCGTGCAAGGAAACAAAAATGCCCTTTCGGGCGGGACGGAGGGAGTATAGATAAACATATATTCGCTCTATCCCACGTGAGTGGAGACCAAAAAATTTGACACAAGAATTAAGGAAGAGTAGGAGAGAGAATTAGTGGGAGAAGGTGTGTTAGTGAGTATGAAAAATAAAATAGGAGAGAGAATGAGTAGGAAGAATAGTAAGTTGATTTGTGTTGTGAGTATAAAGGTAAAATAGGAGAGAGAATGAGCGGGAGAAATAGTGTAAAAACTTTACCATTTTGGGTCATCTCCACTCACGTGGGACGGACGCCACTCACGTGGGAATGGAGGGAGTATAGTTTTTGCTGATGTTTAATAGCAGTTACCTGACATCATGTCAGTTAGGTTAGTTTTTAGTATCAGAAGTTTTCTTTTCATTTTTCTATAAATTCAAGGGTCTGTAATCTTTGTTGAAGATCTAAGAATCAGATTTCATTAAATTATGCCATGATTATCATATACTCCCTCCGTCCCACCTTATTAGTGTAGACTAAGGTGGTGGGCACAATAACTAAGAAATATTATTAAGATAATGAAAATGTATGGTAGAAAATGAAGAGAGAGAATGAGTGGAGTGAATAATAGGTTGGTTGAATAAATTGTATGGTGAAAAATGAAGAGAGAGAATGAGTGGGTGGGGTAGGGAAAATAAAAAATAATAAAAAACTTTCTAATTTTGGCAGTCTACACTAAGGTAGGACGGACGAAAAAGGAAAGAAGTCTACACTAAGGTGGGACGGAGGGAGTATATATATATATATATATATATATATATATATATATATATATATATATATATATATATATATATATATATATATATATATATATATATACTCCCTCCGTCCCAGAACAATCTTCACACTTTCCCTTTTGGGCGTCCCAAAACTTACTTCACACATTTAAAACTTACCTAAAATGGAAAGGAATCTTTACTATTCCCTCCACTCATTCTCTCTCCTACATTATTTTAATACTCACAACACCATTATAATTTACTATTCTCTCCACTCATTCTCTCTCCTATTTTATTTTCACACTCACAACACTTTCAATATAATACTCCCTCCTTAAAACGTGTGCAAACAGTGTATGTGAACATTGTTCTGGGACGGAGGAGTATATATATATATATATATATATATATATATATATATATATATATATATATATATATATAGAGAGAGAGAGAGAGAGAGAGAGAGAGAGAGAGAGAGAGAGAGAGAGAGAGAGAGAATGAGAACATAATGGAACATGAAAGCGTGTGCTTTTTAGGGAACAAAGATGTTTCCTATTTCGAACCAAAGAAGCATATTTGGTGATTTGATTTTGGGACTTTCATGGAAAGATTTATATTGTCCTATTGTGAAAAGGATTTTAGTTTTAAGAAATAAAGTGTTTCCTATTTCGAATCAAAGAGGAATTTTTGGTAAGTTGATTTTATGCTTTCATGGAAAGATTCATAAGTATCCTACTTTGAAAAGGACTTTGTAAATAGAGTAAATATCTTTTATTATTCTACTTTGAAAAGGACTTTGTAAATAGAGTAAATATCTTTTATTTATGTACATAGTTTTATATTAGGACTAACCTACTAACAATCTATTCCTTTGTGAGTGTGCTTTATGTTTCCTTGTAGGAATTGGATTCTCACATATGGAAGAGTTTGGATTCGTGAAGATCTTCTCCAAGGTGCCTATAAATACAAGAGACCAAAGACAAGAGAAGATAGAGCTTTAGAGATTTATTTCGAGAGAAAATACCTTTGTTCTTCACGGTTCGACATTGTTGTTTTTAGGTTGTGAGCTTACATCCGTAACTCACATCTAGGTTTTCATAGAGTTCTCTTGTTTTACTTCGATTAGAATAGATCCTACTTGGGAAAGGGAGTTGTTCTTATCGTAGAAGGTGATTAGAACTCGTTTAGTATTTTCATATTTTAGTTTTTCACTTCTTTGTTTTTGTAAGAAACAAAAGTTTTTATAGTGAAAAGTTTTTGGGGCGTAAGCACAGTTTCTTGATCTCATAGATCAGTAAGCGTAAATAATTCTTGAGTTATTTGCTTTTAATTGTTTTATTCCGCCGCATTATACGTGGATGTGTGGACGGTTGTGAGACACATCCGTACTCACATCCTTTGCTGTTGCGTGATCTAAGTTTCCTAGCTACACGAAACTTTCAATTGGTATCAGAGCCAACTCTCGATATATTACTGAGTGTTGATCCAGAAAGTGTAGTCATTATGGAATGCCAAAATCACCAAAACAGGCCTCCTGTCTTGGATGGTACGAACTATTCTCTTTGGAAGTCCAAGATGCGAAATTACATCAAAAGTATTGATGAAAGGGCTTGGATGTGTATTCTTGTTGCATGGCAACCTCCTACTGTGGAGAAGAAGCTGCGTCTGGTGTTGGTGAATCTATTTTCGAAAGAAAACTTGAAGATCAATGGACTCTTGAAGAAATTCTTTCTGCTAATTATAATTCGAAAGCTATGGGTGCTATTTCCAGCCATGTTTCTGGGAATATGTACAAGCTTATCACTAATGAAAGTGTTGCTAAAGATGCTTGGGATATTTTGCAAACACAATGTGAAGGAGCACCAAGTGTAAAGGCTACTAGGCTTAGAATTTTAATGGATAGGTTTGAAATCCTTAGAATGGAGGAGACTTAAGATATTGTTTCCTATGCTGCTAAGATCCATGAAATCTCCAATGAATGCACTAGCCTAGGAGAGTCAATTTCGAATGCGAGATTAGTCAGCAAAATCTTAAGGACTTTGCCCGAAAGGTTTAACATTAAGGTGGCTGTTATTGAAGAAACCAACGACACCAACACAGTAGGTTTAGATAAAATTGTTGGTATTCTAACTGTTTTTGAGCTCAATCTTGAGGCTCAACAAAAGAACAAGGCAATAGGTATTGCCCTTAAAAGTTCTGCAGCCATTCCAAAGGAAATAGCTGACCTTTCCTCTGAAATTAATGAATCTAATCTTGAGGAAGATGATGTGGATGTAATCACCAAGAAGTTCAATTCTATTTTGAAAAACAAAAGGAGAAACAAGTTTCCTAAAAGGAACTCTCAGGATTTAGAGAAACAAGAAGATAATCCTGATGAGGGGTTCAAAAATAAACGTTTCGATAACAAGAAATCCTCTGATTCTGTGCAATGTAGAGCATGTCGTGGCTTTGGTCACTTTGCTTATGAGTGTGCTAACACACTTAAGAAAAGGGGAATTAGTTACACTACTGCTTCGAGTGATAGTGAGGATGATGAAGTATTTGCTAACATCTCTGCGTTTGAATCTTCCTCTGTCTGTTTTAATGCTTATACTGCAGATACAAATGAAAAAGAATTTTCTGAAGCTGATCTGGAGACGGATGTGGATACAGATGTGTACACATCCGAACTCACATCCGAGCAGACCTTTAACTGTTTCTCTGTAAAAGGAGATTCAGATGATGAAGATAGGGACATTCCCTATGAGGAACTATTTGCAAACTATAAGGAACTACATGCTGATTGGATGAAGCGTATGGACAAAATTGAGGTACTTGCTAAGGTAAATAAATCTTTTTCTGATAAATTAGTTGTTTATGAAGATGAGAAACCCATAATTTCAAAAGAAAATGATGTCCAAAAAGATACAATTGCCAAATTTGAAGTCCTTGTGTCCAAAAGAGAAGTTGACCTTGAAAAATTCAAAAATGAATGTGAAAAAGCTGAAAATACTTTTACCAAGTTAAATAAAAGTAAGATGAAAATGGAAGAAGCTTTTACTGTGGGTCAACGTAACAAACCGATGCAGGCTTTGAAACTGGTAATTTTGTAAAGGAGGGATGTGAGGCTTCTACTTCAAAAGGTGTGGAAAAACAAGTTTATAAAGAAAAAGTCCTTTTGAGTGAGAAAAGACCTAGGAAAAGGCACTACATATGTCATTATTGTCTAGCTCCTGGTCACATTAGACCCTTCTGTTACAAACTAAAGGCTGATAAAAAATCTGGTCACTTCAATCGGCCTCGAGATGTGTGAGAAGATGTATGCACATCCGAACACACATCCATGTAATCTGAGACCTCTCGCACCACAAAAAGAAAGCGAAAACAGTGGGTGGCCAAACCAAGTGCTACCTGCAATATTGTTTACTCTTCCCTCAAGAGTAGTGTCTCTGGTTCTTGGTATTTTGATAGTGGGTGCTCTAGGCACATGACTGGGAATCAAGCTTTTCTAGTAGACTATGAGATAATTAGTGGGGGAAAGGTTAATTTTGGTGGTGGTGCTCAAGGCAAAATTGTTGGGAAAGGAACCCTAGATGTTGAAGGTCTCCCAAAATTGCACAATGTATATCATGTGGAAGGTCTTAGGACTAATCTCATTAGTATAAGTCAGTTATGTGATGATGACTTATATGTGAAGTTTGATAAGAAGATTTGTGAGGTGTTTAATAAGTCTAACACATGTGTACTCATGGGTCTAAGATCATCGACAATTGTTACGAGTTTTGTGACAATTTGTCTTGTTTAAGTTTTTCTGATGTTGGATTTGATGATACACTTGATTTTAACCTCAAAACTGTCGAGGTTGATATTTCAGGTTATCAACTAGAGTGGAAATCTGCTGATACAGGAGCTGAAGATACAAAAGGCATTGCAAAGGAAAATCTGGCAGATGTGTGTCCAGATGTGCAGAAGGATGTATCTGCAGATGTGAACACAAGTGTTCCCACATCTGAACCCACATCCACTCAAAGAACTGAGACTGAAGTCAGTTCTTCAGATTCAGAAGGAGAATCTATTTCTGAAAGAAACCATGTTGGGTCTGTTGATAGATCAAACGACATTTTGTCCAGAATTCAGAAAGATCACCCCACTTCTCAAGTGGTTGGTGAAATGCATGATCAAAGGCAAACCAAAAGGAATGAGAAGGTAACTCACAGTTATTTGGATGCTTTATGGAGTCATACATCATTATACTTCAAGGTATGTTATTACTGCTTTGTGTCTAACATAGTGGTATACTGTGTCTTAGATTGGGCAAACAATTTTGATGATAAAAATATCTGTGTTCGATGTTCCTACCTTGGTAACATCCTTGATTCTGGTATAGAAGGAGAAAAAGTTATGTCTCCTTGTTCATAGTTAAGGCTAAATATGTTGCCCTTGGAAGTTTTTGCACTATGTTACTTTGGATGAATCAAATCTTTGAAAGACTATGGATTAAATAGCAAAATTTTGATTGCTTTTTGTGATAACAAAAGTGCCTTGGACATATCTAAAAATCTGTCCAACATTCTAGAACAAAGCACATTGATATTAGACATTATTTCATCGAGATCTTGTAGAACAAAAAGCGTAATGCGGAATTTGTTGGGACTGAAAATCAATTGGCTGATATATTTACAAAGGCATTAGATTTGGAGAGATTTTCCTCCTTGAGGAAGTCTCTTGGCTTGTTTGATATCTAAGGTTGTGAGACCAGATGTGTCTCACATCCTCTAACACATCTGTAGATTAGTTTAACTGAAAAAAAAAAAATCATAAAAAGAAAAATCCAAAAATATCATGCATTAGCACGAAATTTCTCAGTGTGGTCACTTGTGAGTCTTCATCTTGACACTATTTTTGATCACTTAATTGTGAGCACTTCCTGTTCATGTTACCTTTTGGTGACTTGATATAACCTTCCTAGGTATCTCACAGTGGGTGCTAAAAAAAAAAACAAGAAAAAAAATGTGTGAGAAACAGCTGCTTCACCCTTAGTATGAAGCCATACCATTGTGATCAAGTGATTATCATAAGAAAACTTGAAATCAAACTTGATAAGATCATTGAGAAAAAGGGCTATCTTTGGGATCAAGTAAAGTGAAAGCTACTCACAATGCAAAAATTCACAACAAAAAATTGGTGGATGCATCCTAGAGGAATTTGTGCGGGTTGGATTATTGCTCATTGACTTTTTGTGATCTAAATGTGTCCCCAAATGTGACTCACATCCTATGCCACATCCATGCCGAGAATTTTTCCATCACCCGTGTGTTTGCATCATGCTAGGCATACTGCATTTTTTAGGACATATAGGAGCTTTGTAAATATGCTAGTTAATTTATTTTCATTCTTAATTTATTCTTTGATTTAACATGTTTTTGATCTCCAATATCTCCCATGAAAGAAAAAGGTGTGTATCAATCCGTTTTTAAAAAAAAGGAAGGACAATTTTAAAGGGATTTTGTTGAAAAAGATATGGCTGAAGTGATTCTTTGTTACCATAAAACGTTGACAAAATTTTGATTTATTTTAATCCCTATTCTTTTCGTGATTCGCTGTGTGTGTGGAAATTTCAAAAGGGCTTTACAACCGTTGTGGGCTCTTTCTGTTTTTCTTTGCAATTTTGAGTCTGTTTGAGAAAGGAATCTTTGTTTGAGTAGGATAGGGAGTTGTGAGTATTTTTGTGGCTCAACCCTTGTCACATCGCCTTAAATCTTACGTAATTCTTGCTCCTGTCCTCGTACTTTCTCTCTCTCACACACACCATATATTTCTCTCTCTCTGTCTAATCAATCTGCAGAATCAATGGAGTGAAGGAAGTTTGTGGATGTGCGTCGGGATGTGACCACATCTTGTCACACATCTGCGAGATTCTTTTGATGCTGTCGTGGAAGACTTTGATGCATAAATTGTTGCGGTTGTTGCCCTCGATGCTCAGCTGTTTGCCTCCCGGACACATGCCAAGAATCTTACGAGGTTTTGAAGGTGGATCTCCATAAATGGGTGACTTCACTTTCTAGTCAAAAGGGAGAGAAGAAGAAAAAGGATGAGAATGATGCCGATGTTATCTTTGATGTTCTTCGATGTTTCAATTGGGATGCTTAAACTCGGGGGAGTTTCTTGTTTGTTCTTATTGGTGATTGGAACATCAATAGGTTTGCTTTTAATATTTGTTTTTAATATTTTTAATTGCTTTTAATATTCGTTTTAGTTACTTGTTAGTTTTAGTCTTGATCTATAATCCCTAAATACATTTGCTGAATGGTTGCTTTAGTTTACATCTGTTGAACTGCAATTTTTAGTACTAACTTGTTCTATGCAGTTTTGTGTGGATGTGTTGACACATTTGCACACACATCCATTCAGGGGGAGTTTTCGAATCTGAAAATATTGATCATAGTAATCAAATCATAAAACTTTAGTTTTGACCAGAAAGTCCAAAATAGGGGGAGATTGAAAGCGTGTGCTTTTTAGGGAACAAAGATGTTTCCTATTTCGAACCAAAGAAGCATATTTGGTGATTTGATTTTGGGACTTTCATGGAAAGATTTATATTGTCCTATTGTGAAAAGGATTTTAGTTTTAAGAAATAAAGTGTTTCCTATTTCGAATCAAAGAGGAATTTTTGGTAAGTTGATTTTATGCTTTCATGGAAAGATTCATAAGTATCCTACTTTGAAAAGGACTTTGTAAATAGAGTAAATATATTTTATTATCCTACTTTGAAAAGGACTTTGTAAATAGAGTAAATATCTTTTATTTATGTACATAGTTTTATATTAGGACTAACCTACTAACAATCTATTCCTTTGTGAGTGTGCTTTATGTTTCCTTGTAGGAATTGGATTCTCACATATGGAAGAGTTTGGATTCGTGAAGATCTTCTCCAAGGTGCCTATAAATACAAGAGACCAGCACAAGAGAAGATAGAGCTTTAGAGATTTATTTCAGAGAAAAATACCTTTGTTCTTCACGGTTCGACATTGTTGTTTTTAGGTTGTGAGCTTACATCCGTAACTCACATCTAGGTTTTCATAGAGTTCTCTTGTTTTACTTCTGATTAGAATAGATCCTACTTGGGAAAGGGGAGTTGTTCTTATCGTAGAAGGTGATTAGAACTCGTTTAGTATTTTCATATTTTAGTTTTTCACTTCTTTGTTTTTGTAAGAAACAAAAGTTTTTATAGTGAAAAGTTTTTGGGCGTAAGCACAGTTTCTTGATCTCATAGATCGGTAGCGTAAATAATTCTTGAGTTATTTGCTTTTAATTGTTTTATTCCGCTGCATTATCTGTGGATGTGTGGACAGTTGTGAGACACATCTGTACTCACATCCTTTGCCTGTTGCGTGATCTAAGTTTCCTAGCTACACGAAACTTTCAGAACAAATCACCTTATACATTGCTAGAACTGCACAATTGTCAACTTTCGTGAATTCTTGATGCAATATTATGGCCAGAATAGTCTATACTGGTGAGCTAAGTACAAAATCAGTATGCAATAAACAAGAAATCCATATAATATATCTGGAAAATAGTGCTTAGAGATTGTAAGGAGAAATACAACTCAACTCGTCCCATGGCATGGTTGGAAAAAAAAAGAGTATCTTGACAAACATTTTCACTTATACTAATCCTCGGATAAAAAATGCCCCATCAAGTTTTAGATGGTAAGGGGAAAACAACTCAAGTCGACCCATGGCATGGTTGGTGCAGATTAATGAGCCACTTTGCAAGATCCAAACTTCCTCAACTAAAGATTTCAAATACGGAAGACTTCAAACTCATTTTGTCAATGAGAGAATTCATTTCTCAAATAATTTTATCAAAAAAAAAAAAAAATCGCCACAATCATCCAGATTAAAACTCATTTTCCGGAGTCAATTTGGCTTGATATAGCTTCAAAAGTTGAGGAGCCTTCTCTTTATATTTCTCTTTAATCCTGTCAATGAAGTCCTCTTCTGTATCCTCCAACCATTTCGCAAAGTTAAACTCATTTTTCTTCTTGACCAAACCCCTATCCAACAAATCTTGATAAAACAAACAACGGGGAACAATCCTCTTTTCCAAGCTGAAAGTGATGAGTACCGGGCGTCTCATAAGAACGGATGACTCCAAACCCATTTTGTTGATGAGAAATTCAAGTACCCTCGTTATTTTTTCCTCAGAGACTGTCATAAAGAAAGGACTTTTCCCAAAGGCCAACACCAAATCATCATTCGACCAACCCCATTTTGTATAAAGTTTCACCTTCTTATTCCAAGTTGTTACGCTCATAGACTTTAGTGCATGAAATGCACAAATAAAATACTTACTTGAAGGGTCAAATCCCAACTTCTTAGCATCTTTCACAATTCTTCTGCATCTCTCGGTGGGCATCTTGAGAGCTGTAGATTGTGTTGTAATGAAGTCGATAATATTCGATTGAGGCACCCCTGCATCTCGCAAAATCTCAATATTCTCTATCACGTGACCATTAAGGTTATAAGTCAAAAAGTGCGGAGATTTTTTAATCACATCGATAATTTTATTATCGGACTGAAGTAAATTTCGGACTACATTATAAGATGGGATGATCCTATTTACCAAGATAGATCTCAAAGTACGTGGTGCTGCAGATATAACTCTAGGAAGATCAGGGCTTGAAAGGCCTTTAGAAATCAAGAATTCAAATTTGGGCAAAAGGGTCTTTTGAGGATCATATGAGAAGACTCGAGGACATCTTCTGGCTACATCAGAAATCTGGGTATCTGTGAATCCATGGTTCTTGAAGAATGCCAGAACAGAGTCTGGTCTTTCTTGGGTTTTCAAATTCAAATCTTTTGAAGCTGAAATAGCTGATTCTGGCGGCAACCCACATGAATGTATGAGGTAATTGACTGTAAATGAGTGTTGGTTTGACGAATTTGAGAGGAAATTCGAAGGTGATGATGAAAATGAGTGATAAATGAGTCTATAATTTAGGGAAGAATTGGTTGAAATATGAACCCTAAATTTGGGGGATAAGCTTCTATGAGAAATGAAATTGAACATTGAAAATAACTTGGAAAAAATTACTCACCTTATGTGGGTTGGATTAAGCAGGCCTTTCGTGTTGAAATGAAGAACCCTAGACACAGATGAACTACAAAATCGGTGGAGAAGACATTATAGCCGCCGGTGAGCCATCTTGGGGAGGGTGGTGTTTAAATAACGGGAGTCGAGATAGGATTTAAGAATGGGGCTGGGTGTTAAAATATAATCCCTTCGCCCCAAATTAGCTTACTCATTTGGTTAGTGTTTACTGTTGAAAATGGAAAATAAGAAATGAATGTATATAATATTATTAAAATAAAAATTGTGAATGGGTAGGAGAGAAATTGAAATAAAAAATAATAAGTAGATAGTTGTTATGAGTATGATAAGTGCTTCCATAAATAAAAAAATATTAAAAAGTTTCCTTTTTAAAAAGTAAAATTTTAAAATAGAACGCTCAAAATAACAAAATATGAGTAAAATATTATGAGACGGAGAGATTATACAATTTTAATATTATTAATGACTGCATTAGATTAACAAAAACAATTTTTTAAGTGAGATGTCAAGCCAAAAAATCTGAGATGATATAAACAAAAGCTATGGATTTGACATGGCTAAAAATCATTGCATCTGTATGTAAAAATGTAATAATTGTAATGGATAAAAGTGACTCCCAATCTTATATGAGTACTAATTATATTAAATAATTATATTAAAGCAGGTAATTCTATTATTCTATTAACAATTAAAGCACTAAAAATTTTGCCATAATATAAGTGACACTTTTATAATTACTTTCTTAAGTTATGGCAAATTTGAATCAGAACATTAATTCATTTTATATATATGGAGAATATATAGAGAAATAGAGAGAGAGATAGCGATGTGAGATTAAATCAATCAATGTCCTTATGTTTTGTTACAAAAGGAATTAATCCCACATCTCTATCTCTCTATATATATATCTCTATATATTCTCTATATATATAAAATTGGAAAATGTATCAATCGGTTGATACACGTTCAATCGGTTGATACATTTTTTAAGATCGGTTAAGACAAAAAATTGAAAAATTTATCAATCGATTGATAATTTATGCACTAACGCTTTTGTACTTTTTTTTTTTAGTATTTTTAGTAGATTGAACATTTTACTTTTTTAAAAAAAATGGTAAAAAAGATCGGTCATGTAAAATTCGCTGCGTTGGTACAATGAAGTTCTATCTTTTTAAGCAAATTGTTTAATTTTCGTAAAAAAAAAAAAAAGCCCTATCAGACCATCAACCGATCAATTCAATTTTTCATTCTCTTTCTTGCTGAGTTGTCTACCAGCTATGTAAAAACCCTTTCTATAAACCCTACTCATTGAAATCAATGTTTTACTCTTAATGTAAGTCAAATGTAAGGGCAACCTTTGACCGGTCACCATTTTCATGATTTACCGATCCTCGATTTACTGATCCTTTTGCAACCGATTCGACCAGTTAAACTCGATACATGGTGTAGCGAGTTCTTCTTTGTTAATTAAGTAGATAAAAATTAGTGAAGAAGAAAATAACATTTTAAGATAAAGAAATTATTGTTTCAATTTATTTTATTTTTTGATTTTTTTTAATGTAGGTAGGAAATGGTTTATGTACTCATTTTACTTTTTGAACAATAAGATTCTAAGATACAAATAATTAAATATAATAAAAGGAGGTTGTTGATAGTTTTAAAAGTCTGAAAAGGAATTTTTTTTTTCTCAAATAATTCTCTTTTAAAAATCTATTCCCAAAATAACTCACATTCCAAACTACAAGTTACCGTTCCAAACTTGCTACACCATGTACCGAGTTCAGTTAAATTAATTAGTTTTTAGCGTTTACATTAATCAATGTAATTAACGAAGAGTGAACTGTAGGGTTTTTTTTACCATTTTTGGAACAGGAGCAATAGTGGAAATGACAACCAATAAGAGTGAACCGATTGATTAAAAAAAGTTGTAAAATTTTGAATATGATACAAAGAAATTAAAGATTGAACATACCAAAAGTGTCGAGTTGGGCCAAACGAATAAAGCCCAATCACAGACAACCTTGACGCCCGCATTCTCAATGAAGCTAGCCCAACCAGAGCAAGGCCCAAAGCCCATCTCAAGTATCCGTCGACTAAGTCCATGTCCGACCTATCAGGTCCCGACCTAACTTAGTCCGACCTCATGATCCATACTACAATTCGGGTACGAACCATGCTCTACCCGTCAGTCAGGTCGACTATGCCTTAAATGGCGACCTAGACCTAATCCACAAGCGTCGACCTATCAGGCGAATGTACGTGAAGTCAAACCTTTCAATAACCGATTCCCTACGAATCATGAGCCGTTATAGGACACGTTTACATTACTTGTAACTGTCCCTAAAATCTCGAAGCTCATGTAGCACCACCAAAAATACAACGGTCATCCCCTATAAATACATCATCACTATCAACGGTAAAAGGTAACTGTCATTTTGTTATCTGAATTCATTATTCAATACATTTTGAGCTATATACACTGTTATCTTATTCTCATGCCCGAGCGTCTTCGCCGGAGACACATCCGGCTAGTCGTGGGTTCTGATTTCAGGTCAAGGGGCCAGGTGATTGGTCCTGCCACGTGGAGGATTACTGATAAGCACAATTCTGCGGCATCGGTTTGGTTCCATTCTTAGGGAAACGTGCTTTAGCTTGACCTCGAAGACCTCATCAACCTACAACAATGGTAACCCCAGACGGGCATGTGACAGAAGCTTCTGATGAACTCAATGAGGTGAATGCCAACACCAACGCAGATTTCAACACCAATGCTGAAAACGCAAATCTGTCTCCTCCCCCACCAAATCGCCCTCATGGTAGAGCAACATGCTCTACCAGTGTTGTTGATGGCAGGGGATTGCCAGATACGAGAAGGGGGAAAAGACACATGGAGGGACAAGGAGCTCCACCTCCCCCTAGCGTCAGCTGCTCAGGTGAATGTTGGAAATAGGGCAGGTCCCTCATCCAACCCGTTGAGCAGGAAGGAAATGTTATTGGAGCGAGCCCAGATTTTGGCCGAGCTATTGGCAATAGAGGAGGCTGAGAAGGCGGATGTAAGATCAGAGAGGGTGGATTCCTCTCAAACCTCAAACAGGCAGCAGGCCAGGAGTGTTAGGCCCAATGAGGGTGTGGGTCAAAATGCTGATCAAAGGATGGTAGTCCGACCTCAATCGCCTGTCCATGTTCCGAGTAATGACTTAAGGGCTAGCCTCACCAGAAATAGAGAGCAGGAGGCTCAATCAGATTTGAGGACGCATTTAGAGGCCAATAGAAGCCGACGTGGTTCCCCTGCCAGGACCACAAGATCGGGATCCCATGCAGGGACGGGGAATGGGCGCAGGTCGCCTATAAGAGACGAGAGGCGCAGGTCGCCACTCGGGGGTAATAGGCGCAGGTCGCCTACCAGAGATGATAGGCGCAGGTCGCCACAAAGGAATGATAGGCAAAGGTCTCCAGTTCGATCGGAAAGAGCTCCTTCCCACAGAGACAGGAGAAGCATACAAATAACCCCACCCAGAAGCGAGGGCCAAAGGTCGAATCGTTCCCCCTGTTGGAGAGGACAGACACGATGCCAGGGAGTGGCTCCAGTGGAAGAGAAAGTTTGAACAATGGGAGGAAAGAGAAGAAAAAGGATCTTGGAAAGGTTGAACGAATTGACTTTGCTCTTCGACCTCTATCCAAGGAGATGAGAGACGGTCGACCTCCTCCTAGTTTCGAATTGCCTATTGGAAAAGTACTCGGGGGGCAACCAATGCCAAGAATCACATAGCACACTGGAAGCCACGATGTGTTTTGTCGCCAATGAGGACGACAATATGTGCAAAGCCCTCATAAGCACACTCACGGGCGGCCTTGACATGGTTGAATGGTTTGGCGGTGGTAGCATCACCACTGGACGTGTTTAAGAACAAAATTCCTAGATCGCTTCTCGACTGCTGGAGCTCGAAAAGTGACGGTTACTGATCTAAGCAACTTGGTGCAAGATAAAAATGAAAGCTCAATGAGCTACTTCACCAAGTTCAAGGAGATGGTGGATAAGATCGAGGAAGATCTCACTGACAGGGAAGTTATCAACTGCTTCAGGAATGGTATTTCCTCGGCAGACATGGATTATGAACTCACAGTTCGTACAGTCACAACTCGACAGGAGTTGTTCGAAAAGGTATACAATGTCGCGCTAGCCGAGGAGAGAAAAGAAAAGAAGAATGGAAAAGGCCCCAAGACTGAGGTCGTTGACGACAAGAAGGACTCCAACAAGAATGGAGGAAACAATAAAAATGGCAAGAACAGGACAAGGGCGACAGAGAAGGTGCCCGAGACTTTCACTCCCCTAACGGTGAGTCGAACTGAAATCCTGAATGCAGTCGAGTTGGCTCCACCTGCCCCAATGAACCCAGGCAACAAGTTCAGAAGGGACAACAGCAAATATTGTGATTACCACAAGGATACGGGTCATCTCACGGAGGATTGTTTAGGCTTGAAGCGCATTATCCAAAGAATGGTCGAGCAGGGAAGACTCGACGCATATGTGAAGAGGCCTCAAACTGGTAGAGGCGAGCAACCTGCAGGTGGACAACAGGGACCGAGGCAACCTAGATTGAATGCAGGGGTCATTCTGAGCAAGCAAGTAACACCGCCATCAAGCACAAGATCTTTCAACTCGGTAAAGCCCCACATGTGCCTCCAAGGAGAGATGTCGAGAGATGAGGTGATCGGCTTTTACCCCCATGAGTTGGCAACCAATATGGCGGCTAGGGAGCAAGTTCTCGTCATCCCGGTGTCTCATGTAGACGGATGTACGACGAGCAGACTCTTAGTCGACACGGGGGCCTGTAAGGATATTTTGTTCTACAAGACTTTCGAAGAGATGGGTCTTAATGACGAGCAGCTTGAAAGATATGACGGCAGGTTGGAGGGCTTCACCAACCATCGAGTCGATGCTAAAGGCCGAGATAGAGCTCGACGTCGACCTAGGCCAGCGCACCCTTACGGGTCGTATCAAAGGTACAATTTATTGTGATAGATGTGAGCAGTGACTATCTTTGCTATCCTTGGTATTCCTGGCCGGTCGCACTTGGAATGGTGGCATCAATACCTCATCGGCGAGTCAAGTTCCCCACACACTTTGGGGTAGAGGCTGCGTACAAGGCACAACTCGAGCCTACGGACCATGTTCTTCGGGAAAGAAAGAAGAGAGAGTTAGAAATTGAGGCTGCAGATGGTTACTTGAAGGCTGTCCCGATCGGTCACCAAAACTACTCGACTGTCAACAATCACCAATGTGGAGGAGTCGACCTATCGCTCAAATGACGAGGTCATGATTGAGTCGACACGTCACTCTGAAACCACAGATGTCGATCCAGATGTAGTTATGGTCATAGGCAACCTATGCCTCCAGATCGACAATAACTCGGGGGCCACCACCACCACCAGCGAGGTTGCAAATAAGCTGGATGATATGATAGCAGAAGCTCCACACTGGGGGCCGAGGAGAGACAAAGGGTCGAGAGAAATCATCATTGAAACCCCGGTTCGAGAGATGGTCGAGTTAGAGGCCGTGGATGAGCTAGAGTCGGTAATCACTAACCCTTCCTACCCCGACCAAAAAGTTCAAATTGGAAAGCAACTATCCGTTGAGGAGCGAGCGAGTAAATCATTGAGCTACTCAAGGAGAGTAATGACGTCTTCGCATGGAGAGTAGAAGACATGAGGGGAATCAAGGAAGAGGTCGCCGTTCACCGACTTGAAGTCAACCCGACCATAAAGCCTAGACCCCAAAAATTGAGAAGTTTTGCTCGTGATAAGGAGGAAGCCATCAAAACTGAGGTACAAAAACTTTTAAGTGCAGGGATAATCAAGGAGGCCACTCACACAACGTGGTTGGCCAATATGGTCATGGTGAAGAAATCAAATGGCAAATGGCGGATGTGTGTCGACTTCACCACTCTAAATCTCGCCTGCCCGAAAGACAGCTATCCTCTTCCGAGAATCGACAAACTAGTTGATTCTATTGCTGGTTACTCCACCCTCAATTTCCTCGACGCTTACTCAGGGTACCACCAGATTAAGATGCATGAGGACGACATAGTAAAGACGGCATTTCGAGCGGTTTGGAGGCATCTACTGCTACAACATGATGCCATTTGGATTGAAGAATGCCGGGGCGACCTATCAGCGCATGGTGAACAAGGTCTTTGCCTCTCAAATTGGCCGAAACATGGAGGCCTACGTTGACGATATGGTCATCAAAACTAAGGCCGGACGTCACGTGGTCGACCTAAAAGAAACATTCGCCAACTTGAGAGCAAACGACATGAAGCTCAATCCCAGCAAGTGTGTCTTTGGAGTGGCGGTGGTAAATTCGGGGTTTATGGTGTCTCGCGGGCAGAGAAGCTAACCTAGAAAAAATAAAGGCTCTAGTCGACATGAAGGCTCCCACCAGTATCAAAGAAATGCAACGACTTAACGGAAGAGTAGCGACTCTTGGTCGTTTCATATCTAATTCAGCAGAGAGGTCTCTCCCCTTCTTCAAAGCGTTGAGGGGGACGAAAAATTTTGAATGGACGACCGAATGTCATTCGTCGTTCCAACAGCTGAAGGACTACCTCGCTACTCCACCCCTCCTGAGTAGCCCGACCACTGGCAAAACCTTGTTCGTATATCTGTCTGTGGGAGACAAGTCAGTTGCAGCAGTCTTGATCAGAGAAGAGGAAGGGCTTCAAAAGCCAGTATACTACATCAGCAAAGCCTTATCGGATGTGGAGAGCAGGTATTACAATGCTGAGAAAGTCGCCTATGCTCTAGTCGTAGCTTCAAGGAAGCTGCGAGCTTATTTCTTGGCTCACCCGATCGTAGTACTGACTAATGCACCCTTGAGAAAAATATTACACAAGCCGGAAAGTTCAGGTCGATTGCTCAATTGGTCAATTGCCCTTACTGAATTTGACATTGAGTATAGACCTCGAAAGGCGCTGAAGGCTTAAGCTCTAGCAGATTTCTTGGTCGAGCTTACGTTCACCAAGGAAGACAGCGAACAGCGAGCTCCGAAAGAGAAAACTAAAGGGAAAGAGCCGGAGTCTCAGGTCGACATCAGTCTACCCGATGACTGTTGGAAGGTCTATTCAGATGGATCAGCGACCAAGAATAGCGGTGGAGGCTGGGATAGTGCTAATTGAACCGAGAATGCGGGACGGTGTATGAGGAGTCACTAAGGTTCAAGTTCGATGCTTCCAACAATCAAGCTGAATACGAAGCCTTGATAGCAGCCATAGAATACGCCAAGTGTTTGGGAGCGACTAAAATCATGGCTTATTGTGATTCCCAACTGATAGTCAACCAGGTCAGAGGCGAATACGAAGTGCTTAGTTCCACTACGATCAAATACTTGCGACACAGGTGAAGGAGCTGATAAAGGATTTGGAGTTCTGGGAGATTCAGAGGATTGGAAGGGAAGACAACGAGCTAGCCGACCTCCTCTCGAAATTAGCCACTTCAGATGAGCCACATGAGGAGCCCATCTCTTTCCTCGAAAATCCGGCTTATGAGAGAATAAAAATTCAGTGTGTAGAGGACACTTCAAGAAACTGGGCTTATGAGAAGTGTTGGATCGAAGAAATGAAGGCGTACATAGAAAGTGGCGAGCTGCCTGATGACGAGAAGAAAGCTCGAGCAATCAAAAAGAAAGCTCCGAGATACGTCATTTAAGGAGGCAATCTGTTCAGAAGATCCTACACTCGACCATTGCTAAAGTGCATCCACCCTCAAGAGGTCGCCCTTTTGATACATGAAGTACACAGTGGGATTTGTGGCGGACACCCGGGGGCCAGGACTCTTGCTGACAAGTTAATCACTTTGGGGTACTACTGACCACACATGAGAACTGATACTCATAACTTTGTTCAACAATGTGATCAATGCCAAAGGTTTGCTAACTTACCTCATATGCCTACCACCGAACAGACTCCAGTGATTGCAACTTGGCCATTTGACATGTGGGGTGTCGACTTGATTGGACCCTTCCCTCCCGCCCGGGGAAACTGCAAGTATGTGATCGTTGCCATAGATTACTTCACTAAATGGGTTGAGGCCAAACCATTAGCTCGTATCACAGAGGAGAATGCAATCAACTTCATTCACGACTTCATTTGGTGTCGGTTTGGTTTTCCTCGAGCCATAGTATCAGACAACGATTGCAATTCTCCGAGCCTTGGCGAGAGATGAATCGGGTAGGGATCAAGCATTGGCAATCTTCTGTCGCCTATCCTCAAGGAAATGGGCAAGCTGAAGCAGCGAATAAACTGGTTCTGTCTGCACTCAAGACAGGTCTCGTAGGTCGACGCAACAACTGGTTGGACGAACTCCCCCTTGCTCTTTGGGCAGTTCGCACAACCACTCGGGGGCCTACGGGGGAAACCCCATTTGCTCTTACATATGGATCAGAGGCCATGGCACCTGCTGAGCTCAGATTTCCCACTGCTAGAGTGACTTTCTTCAATCAGGAGCAGAATGACATCAACAGATTGATCGACTTGGATCTAGTCGACGAGAAGCGAGATACAGCTTACCTTCGAATGGTCAACTACAAGCAGCGAACTAAAAGTTACCACGACAAGAAGGTCAAGGCAAGATCATTCCAAGTAGGAGACCACGTGTTGAGAAAGATTGAAGCAACGGGAAGGAGAACTCAGCAAAATAAACTGTCTCCCAACTGGGAAGGTCCTTACATAGTCACTCGAGTCGTCAAGGAAGGAACTTACATGATAGCTCATCCTGGGGGAGAAGAGTTGAAGCATCCTTGGCACGCCACTCACCTCATCAGATATTACTTCTAGTTTCCAAATTCCAAGCTCAAAGTTTGTCCTAAGTTCTAGTTTTCTATGTAAGCATGCTTTACTTCAATGAAATTACAAGTTCTATTCGACCAAACATTGTACTACACTCTATGCAATAAGCTCGATTCTCAATCAGCTTTGTACCTTTAAGTGAGTTCGACTCATAGTCAACTTCACTTCAACAAGCTCGATTCTTAATCAGCTTTGTACCTTTAAGTGAGTTCGACTCTTAGTCAACTTCACTTTAACAAGCTCGACTCTTAATCAGCTTCATTCATTAAGCAAAGTCCGACTCTTAGTCGACTGAACTCTAACAAACTCGACTCTTAGTCAGTCTGCTCTAATTAGCTCGACTCTTAGTCAGCCTCGTTGTAACAAGCTCGATTCTTAATCAGCTTCGTTCATTAAACAAAGTCCGACTCTTAGTCGACTTAGCTCTAACAAACTCGACTCTTAGTCAATCATGTTTCCAAAAGCTACATAAGTCTGAGGTCGACTTAACCGTCATAGGACAGGTCGACCTTAGTCTTAGAATGACTCATTGGCCCTACTATATCTAGCTCGACATCTACATGCTGACATCAAAAGCATACAACATATAATAAAGGGAAGTCAGCTACGATTAAATATAAGTAAGTCTCCCAAATTGGGCCAAGACTTAGGCAAATAAAGTTATGATGTCTCATGCCTCCCTAAAACCAGGGCCAAGGCATATGAATAATTACAGACATAAAAAGCAAAAAATTGTTTGTGACTTGTTCTTTACATCATCCACTTAAAAAGCGACCTAAGAGTTCTGGTTATCATTGGTAGTTTCCCCATTCACGTCGCCTTCTTGTTGCTGCGGGCTCAGGGGTTTACCCGACTCTGAGTATAATTGCTGATCAGGCTCTTCCTCCATAATGGCAACATCTTCAAGCTCCTGCAAAACAACATCAAAATTTCTCTCGGCAATTGGGGGAGCTTCCCACTTCTCACGCCCATCCTCTCGCCTTCCCGGGCTATGAAGGCCAAGTCGTTCTCAAGATAAGGAACAAGGGAGTGTCCACCACGAGCCGGCATGTCGTATTGGGCTTCGTAGAACCAACGAGCTAACCGCTCGAGGGTGACCTCATCGCTAGATCCACCATAGCCCGACGCGCCATGTGACGTTTACCCACCTCCGGGAAGTCCCGGGCCTTGGTGACAATGGCATTATAGAACTCATCTCCCTCCTTGAACTTCTCCACCGCTTCGGGCGGCCTTCTCCGAGCTTCCTACCATTTAGCTCGAGCTGAGTTGTGCTCCTCGTTAAGCTCTGTCAAAAAAGAATCTTTTTCTGCGAGAAGCTTGGTGATAGTAGCGAGCTCGACCTTTGTCTTCTCATGAGCAAGACGCTCAGCATCTCTTTCTGAAGTTACTTCTCCAATCTTGGCCTTGGCAGCTTCAAGATCTGAAAGAGCCTTCTTCTTCACCATATCCGCTGCTTCGAAGGAATTATCGAGATCGTTGTATTTTTCCTTCATATCAGCCAGCTCCTGCGCCTTTTTGGCATAATCTTGAAGAGCTTGTCTCTCCCTCTCAATAGAGGCTCTCCAAGAACTTTTGACCTGCTCGACCATGGTGAGATTCTACATTTCAAAGAAACCAAAGAAGTGTTAGCTCGTAATTCAAGATGATCGAGTAAAAGAACAAACGACTAGAATGAAAGAGAAAGTGAAAGATTACCTCGCATTGAATCATCCCAGAACGAGAAGAGAATTCTTCAGGGGTAATCCTCTTATCAGCAAGATGAGCTAGGAGGTCGACATCGATGGCCCTCCTGACCATGACCTGGCCCAGGCTCATATCAGGGTAACGGCGGCTTAAACTGTTGACCCCTACGAGTGGAGGGACATCACTCAACCTCCTCATCTGGTCCTCAAGAGACTCTTTGGTGGGAGGAGGAGAGACTGGTGGAGGCATTTGGCTTGAAGAAATTGACTTCCCTTTCTTAGAGCACAGCCTTTTCCTTGCATTCAGAGGTTGGTCGTCGGCATCTATCTCCATGTCATCATCTTCAACAACCACAAAATTCAAGGGGCTGGCCCCTGCAATCTCAGCTCCAGAGGTCACAGCATCAACCTACTGAATTGGGTCGGAGCTTAAGCTTCCTTTGGCCGACCTGGTGGACTCGTCACCTCCATCAGTAGCATCCACAGACTGGGTACCACATTGCAGAAGGTCATCTTCTTCAACCCCCTCCATTGGCACCATCCCAATGTTATCCTTTGACAGCAAGCTGGTCCTTACTGCAGCCTCCCTCTGCCTATGAGCTCGAGCGTTAGGTCTTCCATGAGCTTTTTTAGCTTTCTTCTTATCAGAGACGCCAACGATGCGACCCATATTAGCTTCTTGGTCGGGTGTTAGAACTGCAACAAAATCAAAATAGAAAAGTGTTAGATCGACATACGAGCAAAAGTTCTATATACGAGCAAAAGTTCTATATACGAACAAAAGTTCTATGTACGAGCTTATTCTGAGCGATTTGACCATATTATACGCGAGTTAATAAGCTACGAGCTAATCATGGACGAGCTAATTATTCTACAGGCAGATCTCTACGTACGAGCAAGCTATGTACGAACTACGGGTCCAGCCTATGACCAGCTCATCCAAGACAAATTATTCATACATACAAGTATACCTATAAAAGGCAAAGAAAGAAAAGCTGAGCAGGGATATCTTACCACCAACATGCTCCCCATTGTCCTTGCAATAGTTTGTTGTCTTCCTACAACGTTGACATTTATCTCCAAATCTACCTAGAGAATGAGTAACCCAGTCAGGATATACTTGGCCTCTCAACACAGGAGTAAGGGGCTCCACCACTCCATCTCCAGACATCATTCCAGCCTGGATGAAATTATACTTAGTAGTGAGCAGACTCTCCCAGCTGATGGGCCTCCTGGCAACTAATCGACATAAGACCTTGTACAAGTTAAGATGCCATGATGGCTCCCAATAATCCCTCTCATCCATGGTCTCTGTTTCATCGTTGAGCAACGGGAACTCCCATCCTAATCTGCTCTCTACCACCACTACATGGGAATTCCATCCGCTATGCTTGCTGGGAAGGTTAGTAAAAAGTTTGGGGGACTTGGGTTTAGAAGGAGTGCTGATGCTCAGGTCCTCCCCACTATACTTAATACAGAAAAATTCCTTGAATACCCTCATACAAGGTTCATACCCGAGGAATCTGCACACCATAGCAAAGCACACAAGAACCCTACAAGTATTGGCTCCGAGCTGAAGGGGTAGGGCATTGGCACATTCCAAGAACTCGTTGATAAAGGGGTCAAGTGGCAACCTAAGGCCAGCCACGAACTGACCATAAAAGAAAGCTACCCTGGTGGCATCACTGGTAAAGGTCGACCTACATTGATTCATGAATTCCTTCTGGGTATAGATGGTCACTTGGTAGTCCTCTTTGCTGACTTCGCAAAATTCCCGAATCATGCTATACCTAGAGGGCAAATTTTTCTTTCCACGCAACGGCCCAGAAGGAACATAACCTCTCTCATTCTTCCCTGGAACAACTGAATCGTCAAATGCGTCCACAATTCTGGGACCTGAAGAAGTCGAGGCAGCATTTCCTTCTCGAGTTGTCATATCTGTATAAGAAGAAGGAAAAACAGGGGAGTCAGTCCTACGATCACATTCAGTCGACCTACCTAAGGCCGACCTAGACTCCCCTGGAAAACCTATTCTGTTCCTAAGGAAGGAGGGTTTGTGGACATCCCTAACATAAACACAAGGTGATATGGTCGAGTAGTTCATGGAACAGATGGAAAGTGACGATATTTGAATCATCGACTACTAGGTTTTCAACTTTCCCTACAATGGGCAAACCTATCTCACTGAAATTCAACTCCCACCTGGTCAAAATAGAGGCGCATTCATCCAAGGACATCACTCTCCACTCACTGTTCACGTTCTTATACACCCTACGGTTAACAATGCAGTACCCATACCAAGCACCAGGTTCACTACTAAAGGTTCTAGCCATGGCGAAAGTGTAAACAGAATCATAAACCCTAGAGTAAATATACAAGGGAAATACCTTAATTGATTGCAGAAAAGGAGTTCGCTGCTGAAGTCGTGAACTTGGATTAAATCCTGCCGCAATTCCGCAATTATCGCCGGAGAAGGAGAGTTTGAAGACGGTAAGAATTCGAATCTGAAGGGGATTCTGAGTATTTATATTTTCCTAAATTTGGAAGGGGAAAAGAAATTCAAAATTGATTTTCCAAAATTAAAATCCGAAGCGGTTTTCGAGAAGGACTACCAAGCGTCAGAGTAGCAATGATGACAAGAAAACGGCGCTCGTTCCGATCTGACCGTTCATCGCCAACATCCAGGATTGTGCCACGTCATGATGGTCGACCTGCCTCAAAAACTAGCAGCGACCTGCTGTAAGTGCTCCAATTTGAGCTTGTTAGTATTTTCGTTAGAAAATTAACGAAAGTTATAACATTCCTAACAATTACTAACAATTACTAACATTTCCTAACAATCTTAACATTTCTAACAAAGTGAGGGCAAAATGGGCATTGTTATTTAAGGATAAACCAAGGAAAAGAATCAAAAAAGTGAAAGAAATGGTCAAAAACCAAAAATAGAAATGCATTTTTGGAACATAATCGGTTTTAATTTGAATTTTAAAAAAGATTATTCCTTGTGTCCAAAGCCTGAAGCAGCATTTAATGAACAGTGCACGCGACTGATCCTATCCGCGCGGATGACTTTGTATTTTTCAGAGGGCTATAAATTGAGCCCTCCAGTCACAAAAATAAAGAGGAACAAGAACACATTTTACACACAGAAGCTGCATTTTGGCGAAAAATAGAGAGAAAGCAGTGGGAATCCTTAGATTGCCACCATTTTCTCTTGAACCTTTCCCAATTTCACTTCAACCATTCTCATATCACTCTTAAACACACCAAGCTCAAGCTTAAAACACTACTCAAGAGGAAGATTAGGGAGAAAACATAGAGGACTTAAGTGTTATCTACTTGTTTTCTCTTTGATCAACTCTATCATCAAACCCTAAACACATTCAAGCCTTGAATCCACCCAAACACAACTCTAAAACACCAAATCTTGATACTCCTCAAGTCAAGCACCAAATCTTGATACTCCTCAAGTCAAATTCCAAGCCTAGGAAGATAGGGTGTCACCATTGGTAAAGCCCTCCTTCTCTAAACCCTAAAATTCCCTTTTAACCTCTTGTTCATCTTGTTCTTCTTATTTTGATTTGCTTTATGTCTAATTTAACTTAAGTCTTGACCTAAGATGGTCATCTCGAAGTTCATCTTCATGAATGACCATCTCAAATGGTCCAAATTTTAAATCTCTAGTTGATTTGTCTCTTTAATTTCATCTCTACAAAATATCCCATTTCCCTTTGCAAAGGACATGTTTAAACCCCATAAAATTCCCCAAGGATGACTTGAATATGATAACCACTTAACACAAAGTAGTGGAATCAAGTCTAGGGACGAAAATGGGGTGAACATAGATGCAAATCCCCCAAAAATCACATTTTCCCTCAAGAACATCTTGCTGTCCAGTGGCATTGTTCTGAGATCTCAGTCCATCTTCCTATTTTTTGGACATACAGAAACTTGGAATTTGGTGTTGACTACAAAATACTTTTTGTAGCCAACATCCAGATCTTTCCAGACATATTTTTACTTTATTTTTTGGGTGAGTAAAACTCCTCTTTTCAAATTTTCTTTTAGAGGCCAGTTCATCAGCTTCTGGAAATCCAGATCTCATATCTGAGATTTCCAGAAGGTTTTGACCCTTCAAATCTTCTCCAAAATGGAAAATTCCTTCCCACAAATCTTATTTAAGGTGTCTGGAACAACTTTCATTCTCTGAGTTTATCCAGATTATTAAGTTTTAAGACCCTTGAATCCATTTCAAAATCAAGGGTCCACTGCCTTTTTCATTCTGGCAGAAGTGACTCTCAACTTCAAAAGGTCTTTTGAGTACCAAATCTCAACCCAAAAATCTTCCAAAAAATCATGGGATCATTTTAAAGTCTTAAAAAGATATCCCAATTTTTACTTTTCTGAGTTTCAACTTATTTTGGCCAACACACACACACACACACAAATGATTTTCAGCTTGGAAGACTCGTTCTACGAGGCATTCCGGGTGCACACTAACGTCCTTCCCGGCGTGTAACATGACCTCCGAACCCAAATCTCTAATCTCGGGCATTTTTCAAAGTTTTGGCCCTTAAAATAAAAATGGCGTGGCGACTCCGGTCTTTTTTTCGATTGGTTTTCAAAGAAACAAAAATTTCAAAGCAAACCCTTTCGGAAAAATTTTGGTGGCACATCATCACACCTGCGAGTGAAGCAATTCTCATCAAAGATTTCCTTAACTTCCAAGCCGACAAAATCAACTCGAAAGTTGGGGGCCACTGAACATACCAAAAGTGTCGAGTTGGGCCAAACGAATAAAGCCCAATCACAGACAACCTTGACGCCCGCATTCTCAATGAAGCTAGCCCAACCAGAGCAAGGCCCAAAGCCCATCTCAAGTATCCGTCGACTAAGTCCATGTTTGACCTACCAGGTCCCGACCTAACTTAGTCCGACCTCATGATCCATACTACAATTCGGGTACGAACCATGCTCTACCGTCACAGTCGACTATGCCTTAAATGGCGACCTCGACCTAATCCACAAGCGCGTCGACCTAGCGTGCGAATGTACGTGAAGTCAAACCTTTCCATAACCGATTCCCTACGAATCAGGAGCCGTTATAGGACACGTTCACATTACTTGTAACTGTCCCTAAAATCTCGGAGCTCATGTAGCACCACCAAAAATACAACGGTCATCCCCTATAAATACATCATCACTACCAACGGTGAAAGGTAACTGCCATTTTGTTTTCTGAATTCATTATTCAATACATTTTGAGCTATATACACTGTTATCTTACTCTCACGCCCGAGCGTCTTCGCCGGAGACACATCCGGCTAGTCATGGGTTCTGATTTCAGGTCAAGGAGCCAGGTGATTGGTCCTGCCACGTGGAGAATTACTGATAAGCACAATTCCTGCAGCATCAAAGATATACTCCTATTATTTGATGTAGAGAAAATGATTTTTTTCAAAATAAGAATATACTCCCTCCGTCCCACTATACTAGACACCCAAGGGGTGGGTTCAAAAACCAAGGAAAAAGAATAAAATAAAAAAAATGTGTGGTGGAAAATGAAGAGAGAGAATGAGTGGGGTAAATAGTAGTGTTGGTTGAATAAATGTGTGATAGAAAATGAAGAGAGAGAATGAGTGGTGGGGTAGAGTGAATATAAAAATATAAAAACTTGGTTATTTTTGGAAGGTGTCAAGTATAGTGGGACGGCCCAAAATGGAAAGAAGTGTCAAGTATAGTGGGACGGAGGGAGTATAATTTAATTTGTTTGAAAATAAAGTATGATAAACAAAAAATTGTGAGATAATTTAAAATGGAGAAGACGCATGGTTAGCCTAAATCATAGGTAATCTAAATTTTGGAAAATCTAAATAAGGAGATAAAAATCTTTTCATTTACGGAAGGATGGAATATTGACTTTCAATCTTTAATAATGAAAATTATTTTTCTGTTTTTTCTAGATCAGAATTTGTTTTGTGATGAGTTTAAAATATTATATGAATTTAGGAGGTTAGTGGTCGGGATAGTAATTTTCTATGAAATACGGAGTATGTTTAAAAATTGAACTGTAAGATTTTGTTAAGCAATCGGACTGTAGTATTTTTTAATTTTTCTTGAAAGAAATTGACTATAAATATTTAAAAAGAAGAAATATATAGTATAATAGTTTTATAAATAAATAGTAAACTAAATGCAATATAAGAAATGCAAAGGCAAATAAAATATAAAATTGACAACGCAAACATTAAAATATGGTCATATTATATAAAATGGAAAGAGATTAGAAACAAAAAAGAAAAAGAAAGAAATATAATCAAAATCAAAAAGAAAAAGAAAGAAACAAAAAAGAAAGAGAAACGAAAGAAAAAGTCATAAAGAGAGAGAGAGAAAGGAAAAAAAATAACAAAAACAACGTTGGTTGGATTACCGATTCCACCATCAGCCACATGCACATAAATCGGTCAGCCTTGAAATCGACATCGGTCACACACCACACGCACATTATTTTTTATTTTTTTCCCTTTCTCTCACTCTTTTCTCTTTCTTTTTTTTGTTTCTTTCTTTTCATTTTTGATTTTGATTATATTTCTTGATTTATTATTAATATTAAAAACTAATTTTTTAATCATTTATAAATTTAATATATTAAAAATATGCATGATGCCGCAAGAAAAGTGCTTATCAATCTTCCTCCACGTGGCAGGACTGATCACCTGGCTCCTTGACTTGAAATCAGAACCCACGACTAGCCGGATGTGTCTCCGGCTTAAACCCTCGGGCGTGAGAGTAAGTACTTGATGATTGGAGAGCTAAACTGTATTGAATAATAGAATTCTGACAACAAAATAGCAGTTACCTTTGCACTGTTGGTAGTGATGAAGTATTTATAGGTAATGGCCGTTGTATTTTTGGTGGTGCTACATGAACTCCGAGATTTTAGCGGCAGTTATTAGTAATGGGAACGTGCCTATAACGGTCCCTGATTTGTAGGAATGCAGTTATGGAAAGATTTGACTCACGTGCGCCCACATCGCTTAGGTCGACGCTTAAGGTCGAGGTCGCCCAATGGGGTTAGGTCGACCTGACTGTCGGGTAGATCATGGATCGTACCCGAATTATAGTATGGATCATTGAGTCGGATCAAGCTAGGTCGGGACCTTGGAGGTCGGACAATGAGCTTAGATCGACTGATACTGTTATTGGGCCTTGGGCCTTATGGTGAATGGGCTAGCCTCATTAAGAATGTGAATTTCAAGGTTGTCTGTGTTTGGGCTTTACTTGCTTGGTCCAGCTCGACACTTTTGGTATGTTCAGTGGCCCCCAACTTTCGAGTTGACTTTGTCGACTAGGAAGTTAAGGAAATCTCGATGGAAATTGCGGTTACTCGCAGGTCGCTACTCGTTCTGAGGTTTAGTCGACCCAAGATGACGTGGCACAATCCTGGACGTCGGCGATGAACGGCCAGAGATGAAGGAGCGCCGTATTTTGTAATGATTACAATTAGACATTTGATAATCCGTCTTGGGAACTGTTTTCCCAATTAATATGGAAATTAATTTTTGAATTTTCCCTTTTCCTTTCCAATTTCAGAAAATACAAATAGCAGAATCCTTCTCCGTTTAGAATTTTTACCGTCTTCAAGCTCTCATACCCTCTAGGCGATAATTGCGGAGCAACATTAGGATTTAATCCGAGCTTTCGTCTTTGGCAACAGCTTCCCTTTTTGCAATCAACTGAGGTATTTCTCTCGTATACTTGCTTTAGGGCTTTAATTTTTGCTTTGTTTTTGTTTCCGCCATGGCTAGGACCTTCAGTAGTGAACCAGGAGCTTGGTACGGGTACTGTACTGTTAATCGTCGTGTGTACAAGCACATAAATGGTGAGTGGAGAGAAATGTCGTTGAACGAGTGTGCCTCTATCTTGACCAGGTGGGGACTGAATTTTAGTGAAATAGGGCTGCCCATAGGGACGGATGTAGGTGAATTGACAGTAGACAATTCAAATGTTGTCTCCTTTCATCTTTTTCATGAATTACTCGATCACATTGCATTGTTTTATGTTAGGGATGTCCATAAACCGTCGTTCCTTAGGGATAGGAAAGGTTTTCCAGGGGAGTCTAGATCGCCCTTAGGTAGGTCGACTGAAATTGTTCACGGGTCTGACTCCCCTGTTTCTCCTTCTTCTTGTACAGATATGACTTCTCAAGGTGGAGCTACTGCATCTACCTCATCTGGCCCCAGAATCGTGGATGCTTTTGATGATACGGCCGTGCCAGGGAAGAATGAGAGAGGTTATCTTCCCCACGGGCCATTGCGTGGAAAGAAGAATTTGCCCTCTAGGTATAGTATGATCTATGACTTTTGTGAGGTGAGCAAAGAGGATTATAGAGTGACCATCTATAATAAGAAGGATTTCATGGCCCAATTTAAGTCGACCTTTGCTAGGGATGCCACTAGAGTAGCTTTTTTCTATGGCCAATTTGTGGCCGGCCTTAGGTTGCCACTTGACCCTTTTATCAATGAGTTCTTGGAGTGTGCTAATGCCTTACCCCTTCAGCTCGGAGCCAATACCTCTAGGGTTCTAGTATTCTTTGCTATGGTATGTAGGTTTTTAGGATATGAACCTTGTATGAGGGTGTTCAAGGAATTCTTTTGCATTAAGTATAGTGGAGAGGAGATGAGCATCAGTACCCCCTCTAAACCCAATTCTCATAAGCTTTTCACGAACCTCCCCAGCAAGCATAGTGGCTGGAACTCGCATGTGGTTGTAGTAGAGAGTAGGTTAGGATGGGAATTTCCTTTGCCAACTGCTGATACAGAGCCCTTAGATGAGAGGAACTATTGGGAGCCACTCTGGCATTTTGAATTATATTAGAAGTTGTGTCGGCTAGCTGACAAGGGTTCTTTCAGTTGGGAGAGTCTGATTACCACCAAATATAACTTCATCCAGGCCAGGTGATGGCTGGAGAAGGGGAAGTGCAACCCTTGGTGGCCATTGGTAGGGGCACAATATATCCCGACTGGGTTACCCACGCGTTGGCTAAGTTCGAGGATAAGTGCCAGCGTTGTAAAAAGACTGCCAACTATTGCAAGGAGAATGGGGAGCATGCTGGTGGTAAGATATCCTTGTTATGTGTTTCTTTACTTGCCCTTTATCTGTTAACTTTGCATGTATGAATAGTTTGACTTGGTTGTGATACTTATGTGCTAGATCTGTGGTTCGTACATGACTTGCTCGTACATAGAACTATTGCTCGTATGTAGAACCTTGCATGTAGAACACTTAGCTCTCCCCTGGTTAGCTCGTAGCTTGTATGTAGAAAGCACTTTGAATTGTGTATGCAACCCTTAGCTCGTTAATTACTTAACTCGCATCTAGATGGGTTAGCTCGTGCATGTCGAACTCATACATAGAACTTGTTGCTCGCATGTAGAGTGGTTTGGTTCGAACTAATAGTCTGTCACCTTGATTTTTGTGCAGTTCTGACTCCTGAGCAAGAGGAAAATATGGGTCGTATATTGGTGGTATCAGACAGGAAGAAAGCCAAAAAAGCCCATGGTGCTGCCAACGCTCGAGCTAACAGAGAAAGAGAGGCTGCGAGAAGGAATGATCTGCTGTCTAAGGATAATGCTGGAATGATTCCCATGGAGGAGGTGGAATCTGAGGACCCCTTGGGAAGTAGCAGCCATAATAGGGATGTGACTGAGGATGGGAATGACTCCAACAAGTCCAATAAGCCCAGCTTGAGCTCCGACCCAACTCCTGATGTTAACGCTACGACTTCTGGTGCGGGCACTGTTGAAGCTAGACCTCTGGAGGTTGTAAATATTGATGAAGATGATGTGATGGCGAATGAGGACGACCTGCCCCTGAACTCTAGGAAAAGGTCAAGAACTGAGAAGGGAAAGTCAGTTTCCTCGAGCCAACTGCCTCCACCAGCCTCTTCTCCCCCCATCCAAGAATCTCTAGAGGACCAAATGAGGAGGTTGAGTGATGTGCCCCCTCTCATTGGGGTCAACAGCTTGAGTCGACGCTATCCAGATATGATCCTGGGCCAGGTTGTGGTTAGGAGGGCCATTGATGTCGACCTCCTAGCTCACTTTGCTGATAAGGGGATTACCCTGAGGAGTTCTCAGCTCGCTCTGGGATGGTGCACTGCGAGGTAATCCTTTATTTTTCCTTTCTGCCTTGTCGCTTGTTCCCTTAGTTTGTCAGTTTGATCTCCGAGCTAACCCCTCTCTGGTTTCCATAAATGTGGAATCTCACCATGGTCGAACAGGTTAAAAGCTCATGGAGGGCCTCCATTGAGAGGGAGAGGCAAGCTCTTAAAGATTACTCCAAGAAGTCGCAAGAACTAGCCGAGCTAAGAGAGAAATACAACGACTTGGATAACTCATTTGATGCCATGGAGATGGTGAAGAAGAAAGCTCTGACGGATCTTGAAACTGCAGAGTCTAAGCTCAAGGAGGTCAAGGTGGAGAGGGATGCTTAGAAGAAAGAGTTGGAGAAAACTCAGACGGAGCTGGCAACAGTTTCAAAACTACTGAAGGAGAAGGACGACTTCCTGATCGAGTTGAATGAGGATCACCGGCTTGCGTGGGTGAAGTGGCAAGAAGATCTTCAGGCCACTGCTACTACTGCTGCTAAAGATGCTGTCGAAAAGTTTAAGGAAGGAGATGAGTACTTCAATGCCATTATTGCCAAAGCTAGGGGCTTCTTGGAACTGGGTAAGCGTCATATGGCCCGTCGGGCTTTAGTCGACCCTGACACTGACGTTTCTTTGGAGAAGCTAGCTCGATGGGCCTATGCTCCACAGTATGACATGGCAGCTAGAGGAGGTCACTCGTTGGTGCCTTATAATGATGATGATCTAGCCCACATTGCCCAAGAAGACCAAGAAGAGGGTTGTGAGCCTTGGGTGGCCCCAGCTTTGGCCCCCAGGACCTTTGACGTGGCCTTGCAGGAGCTAGAAGATTCAGAGGATCGAGAGGATATGGAGGTGGAGGGTGAGTTCGATCAACAGGTTTTCTCTAAGTCGGGTAAACCCTTGAGCCCTCAATAGCATGAACCAATCAATGAAGAACGAGCTGCCAATGACGAATCCAATGCCTCCGATCAAGCTGTTTGAATTTAAATGAACTTTGTGTAATGGAACAAGCCCCAAAACACTTTTTTGCTTTTAGTGTTCGTAACTATTTATATGCCTTGGCCCAGTATTTTGGGAGGCTAGATACTTCGTAACTTTTATTTTGCACAAGTCTTAGCCCGCTTTTGGGAGACTTATTTATATATAATCATAGCTGACTTTGTATCCTTGTATGCTTTATGCTTTTAATTTCAGCATGTAGGTGTCGAGCTAGATATAGTAGGGCAAATGAGTCACCCTAAGACCAAGGTCGACTTGTCCTGCGATGGTTCAATCGACCTCAGACTTGTATAGCTTTTGGAAACAAGATTCAATAAGAGTCGATCCTGTTCATATCATCAAAGCTGACCAAGGGTCGAGCTCATTAGAACGAAGTCGACCATAGGTCGGACTTGTTTTACGAAGTAAAGCTGATTGAGCATCGAGCTAATTAGAACAGACTGACCAAGAGTCGAGTTTGTTAGAACGAAGTCGACTAAGAGTCAGACTTATTTAAATGAACGAAGCTGATTAAGAATCGAGCTTGTTAAAACGAAGCTGACTAAGAGTCGAGCTTGTTAGAACGAAGTCAACTAAGAGTCGGACTTGTTTAAACGAACGAAGCTGATTAAGAATCGAGCTTGTTAAAACGAAACTGACTATGAGTCGAGCTTGTTGAAGTTAATTTTACACAATGTCAGGTCGAGCAAAGGTGCAATTTTTATTGAAGTTGGTAAACGTTTACATCAATGGAAAGCTAGAACTATGACAAATTTCAATCTTAGGAATTGTAATATCCTTGAACTGAGATATTGATCTGAACCTTAGAAGTAGTACTTGATGAGGTGAGTAGCGTGCCATGGGTGCTTCAGTTCTTCACCATCAGGATGAGCAATCATGTAAGTCCCCTCTTTGACAACCCGAGTAACTATGTAAGGACCTTCCCAGTTAGGAGATAGCTTGTTCTGCTGGGTCCTTCTCCCCGTTGCCTCGATCTTTCTCAACACATGATCTCCTACTTGGAACGATCTTGCTTTTACCTTCTTGTCGTGGTAACTTTTAGTTCGTTGCTTGTAGTTGACCATTCGAAGGTAAGCCGTGTCTCGCTTCTCGTCTATTAAGTCCAGGTCGATCAATCTGTTGATATCATTCTGGTCTTGATCAAAGAAAGTTACTCTGGCTGTTGGAAATCTTAACTCAGCTGCAGCCATGGCTTCTGACCCATATGTTAGAGCGAATGGGGTTTCCTCCGTAGGCCCCCGAGTGGTTGTGCAAACTGCCCAAAGAGCAAGGGGGAGTTCGTCCAACCAGTTGTTGCGTCGACCCACGAGACCCGTCTTGAGTGAAGATAGGACAAGTTTATTCGCTGCTTCAGCTTGCCCATTACCTTGGGGGTAGGCGACAGAAGATTTCCAATGCTTGAACCCTACTCGATGCATCTCTGCTTCGAAGGTTTGGGAGAATTGTAGGCCGTTGTCAGATACTATAGCTCGAGGAAAACCAAATCGACACCAGATGAAATCATGAATGAAGTTGATGGCGTTTTCCTCTGTGATGCGAGCTAGCGGCTTGGCTTCAACCCACTTGGTAAAGTAATCAATTGCCACGATTGCGTACTTACAATTCCCTCGGGCGGGTGGGAAGGGTCCAATTAAGTCGATGCCCCACATGACGAATGGCCAAGCTGCGATCACGGGGGTTTGCTCAGTCGTAGGTAGATGAGGTAGGTTGGCAAACCTTTGGCATTGGTCACACTGCTGCACAAAGTCATGGGTGTCTGCTCTCATGTGTGGCCAGTAGTACCCCAAAGTGATTGATGGATGTGTTTTTACACATCTAAATTAGGTACTCTCACACTTATTTATTGTGAAATTCTTGAGTAAAAGGTTATTTTAATGTATTTTCTAGTGTTTTTGTGAGTACAGGTTAATTAGGTGACAAACTGTGGATTCAAGTGAAGAAAGGAACAAAAATGGAGTGGAGAGCTAATGAAAAGTGCAAAGGGACTTGCGAGGAATTTTAAGAAGTCAAGGAGTCATTCTGCTGAAGGATCAAAAGGGAATTATGGAAGGAAAAAGGAGCAAGGCTGGAATGCAGGGTGGGCGCACGCCTGGAAGGAGTGGGCGCACGCCCAAAACTCTCAGATTGATAGTGGGCGCACGCCTGGAAGGAGTGGGCGCACGCCCAGTAGTGCCGGGCTGAAGAAGGCAGTTTCCTTATTTTGAAAGGATTTTGCAGATTTGTTGCAGATTTTCTCTCTTTAATCTTTTAGTATAAATAAAAGACATCTTAGTGGTTAATTGGGAGGAGGCTTTTGGGATTCAAAACTCCATTAGGAACAAGGATTTCAAGTTTTTGCTTTACAATTCGAGGAGAAAACGAGGTTTATGTTTTGTTATTCATCTCTTTTGCCTTTTGCCATGAAGATGAGTAACTAATTTCTTTGTAGTTCACGGATTGGTGTAGCCCGTATTTGAACTTTATGCTATATATTTAATTTTCATTTAATTGTGGAATTAGTTCATCCTAGTATTCTTAATTTTTATTTGGTACAAGTCCTGCACTTGCGTGGGGAATTGTGCATGAACACTATTAGGATGATTAGACTCGATTGACGATCTTGCGTGAATCGATTGAGTCTAGGTTTCATTAATTCTTTTGTGCTTAATGAATTGAGTTGTTGTCATTTTGATCTTGCATGATAATTGATAATTATTCAATAAAAGAATTGCAATCCGGCAATCGAACCGTCCCAATTCTTACTAAAGTGAAGAAGCCCTAAAACCCAATTAATATTTTATCATTCAAACAACATAAAGGGATAATATGTGGTGAACCCAATCCGTGGGCTAGTTGTTAAATCCTTGAATTTCATTTGCGAGCTTGCTTATTTGTTACTTTAGTTGTTTAATTGTCTTGTTTTTCTTTCATCTTTAGTTTTTAATAAACCAAATCAAAACCCCATTTTGTTACTTTTAGCATTAATTAAATTCACTTGTTAAAACACACGAGTCTCTGTGGTTCGACCCTTACTATTGTACATTGCTACTTCGGTAACTTGTGCACTTGCAAGGTTTTTATTACACAGTGGAATTTTTATCCATCAAGTTTTTGGCGCCGTTGCCGGGGACTTGTTGTGATTTTTAACAAGTTTATTTAATCGGTGCATGTTTGGTCGTCGGTCATTGGATCCTAATTTGGTTCCTTTGAACGACGATATAGACAGAATTGAGAGAGGCATTCCCTCTACTCAAGTAAGCGAGACTGATTCGGAAACTTCTGTCACCGAGACAGAGGTAACTTTGAGTGAATTAGAAACTTCTTCCACCGAGGGAGAAGAACCTGAAATTGATATGGCTTTGCAAGCGCCCACTATGGATGCCTTTTCTAGGCCGCGGGTGGACACATCTGTGTCATGCATTGTGTTGAATGATGCAACAAAAAGCTACGAGGTAAAAGGCCATCTGTTTAACATGATACCTCAATTTCATGGCCTCCCCTCTGACGATTCTTTGAACTTCTTAAGAGAATACATGATGATTGTGTCGAGTTTTCCATTGAGAGAAGGTGTGACTGACGAGCATTTAAGATTGAAATGTTTTCCCTTTGCTTTGAGGGATAATGCTAAGAAGTGGCTCATGTTGCTCCCACCTAGGAGCATTAATACTTGGAATGAATTACATGACATATTTTTGAGAAAATACTTCCCACATGCCACGTTAGCCACCTTTAGACAGAAAATTATTGGGTTCACACAGGATTCATTTGAGGCATTTCATGAAGCATGGGACAGATTTAAGATGCTCTTGGTGAAATGTCCCCACCATAATTTTCCTTTGCCTTTACTGAATCAAACTTTCTATGGGGGGTTGACACAAGCCGATCAGGCTATGGTGGATAACGCAGCCGGAGGCTCCTTAGGAGCCAAAACTGCGGAAGAGACCCAAGATCTTTTTGAGAGACTATCATCCAATTCGCAACAAAAGGGGTCAAGGGGTAAAACCAATGGTGTGAATGGAGTAGGAATGAATGATGAGCTTTCTAAACAAATTGCACTTTTAAATCAAAGATTTGATACGTTGGCCATGAATAATACTTCCAATTATGCTTCCAATGTGTCATCTGTTGGTAATGCCATGCATGATAGTTGTGTAACTTGTGGATCTAACACCCATTCTTATGAAGTTTGCCCCACCACTAGTTCCCATTTGTATAATCATGAGCAGGTACAGGCGATGCAAGGATATATGCAGAGGTTCCCGCAGAATAATCCATTTTCGCAGACATACAATCCTGGATGGGGGAAGCACCCTAATTTTTCTTGGGGAGGTAATCAACAGCCGAATAAACCTCTCCATCCCCAACCACCACCACAGGGACCTTATGAAAGGAAGAAAGAGCCTTGGGAAGAGGCAATGGATCGGATGAGAGCGGAGCAACTCCAAGCGAGGGCAGAACAGCAGCAAGCAAACAACAATCAAGCTGCTGCAATGAAAAAGTTGGAGACCCAAATGGGTCAATTGGCGGAGGCATTACAGGGACGACAACCGGGTATGTTCCCTAGCCAAGGGGAGCAAGCCAAGGCCATCTTCACCCTACGTGGTGGCAAACAGGTAGACAATCAGGTAGCTTCTCCTTCTTCTCCTCCTACACCCCCTCTTGTTGACTCCCCTGCTGTGGAACCCCCTGTTGTGGAAAATGTTGTTGTTGAGGATGTTGTGTCTAATGATGAGGGTACTAATGGATTGGGACAAAATGTGAATGTAGAAAAGTCCAACCCCAAGCCATATGTGCCCCCTGTTCCTTTCCCGGGCAGATTCTTGAGGAACAAGCTTGATCACCAAATGAAAGAATTGATTGACATGTTTTCAAAAGTTAACATAAATTTGCCTTTGTTAAATGTGATCAAGAATGTTCTTGCGTATGCCAAATTCTTCAAGGAAATTAATTCCAAGAAAATTCAGTATGGGAAAAATGAGAAATTGTTTTTGGGTGAGAATGCGAGCGCTGTGGTAAAACATAGTCTTCCACCGAAAATGAAAGATCCCGGGAGTTTTCTAATTTCCATTACTTTGGGGGATTCTCACACGGTGAGAGCTATGCTTGATCTCGGGGTGAGCATTAATTTGTTGCCATATTACATGTATCTTGAGTTGGGTTTGCCCGAGCTAAAACCCACTATGATGGCCCTACAACTCGCTGATCGGTCCATAAAAAGACCATTGGGCATCGTAGAGGATGTTTTAGTTCAAGTTGGGTCATTGATCATTCCTGTGGATTTTGTGGTCCTAGAGATGCCTCGCGGTGAGGGTAGTCGCCGTGATTCACCCATTTTGCTTGGGAGACCCTTCATGGCAACGACCAACACCGTAATTAATGTTGCTAGCGGCACTCTCTCCATGACTGTCGCAAATGAAAAAATTGAAATAAATGTTTTTGAGGTAATGAAAAATGCGGTAGGTCATGATGAGTCTTGCATGTTTGTCGATGAATTTGATGAGGTTGATGATTGCGTGCGTGAGATTGCATGGCATGAGAGGGATTGTGAGGAGTTAGAGTCATTGATTTCAATGGGCGGTGAGAAAACTAGGGATAATGCGGACGCTCAACTGATGGCTGTGAATAAGGCCGACGAGCACCATCCTAGTGATGGCCCGTTTTACCCCCTAGGCCACTTCAATGAGAAGTTGGCGCCTTCTATTGTGATTCCCCCAGTCCTTGAGTTGAAAGTTCTTCCGTCAAATTTAAAATATGCATTTTTAGGGGAGGGAGAGACTTTACCTGTCATAATTGCATCTGATTTGTCCACTGACCAAGAGGCCCAATTGATTGATGTCTTGCGTGAATATAAAGAGGCCATTGGGTGGACATTGAAAGACATTAAGGGAATTAGTCCCACGATGTGCATGCACAGAATTCATCTCTTGGATGGTGCTAAACCGTCTAGGGAGAGACAACGGAGACTGAATCCTCACATGGAGGAAGCCGCGAGAAAAGAGGTCCTGAAATTGCTAGATGCGGGTATTATTTACCCAGTGGCTGAGAGTGAGTGGGTAAGCCCGGTACAAGTTGTACCAAAAAGATCGGGCATCACTGTAGTTCAGAACGAAAAAGGTGAGGATGTGCCCATGAGAGAAGTGATCGGTCTTAGGATGTGTATTGACTTGAGAAAACTAAATGCTGCGACCAAGAAAGATCACTTTCCTTTGCCTTTTATTGATCAGATGTTAGAAAGATTGGCCGGTCACTCTTACTATTGTTTTCTTGATGGCTTTTCGGGGTATAATCAAATTGCCATAGTCCAAAACCACCTTCACATGTCCATTCGACACATACGCATTTAGGAGGATGCCCTTCGGGCTTTGCAATGCACCTGCGACATTTCAAAGGTGTATGACCTCCATTTTTTCGGACATGATTGAAAGGTGTGTTGAGGTCTTTATGGATGATTTTTCTGTGGTAGGAGATAGTTTTGATGATTGCTTAAAGAACTTGAAATCTGTTTTGAAAAGATGTTGTGAAACCAACCTGACGTTAAGTTGGGAAAAGTGCCATTTTCTTGTAAAGCATGGAATTGTGTTGGGTCACATTGTGTCAAGTAAGGGGATTGAGGTCGATAGGGCTAAAATTGATGTGATTGCTAAATTACCTCCCCCGAATTCAGTCAAGGGTGTGCGAAGTTTCTTAGGGCATGCGGGTTTCTATAGGCGATTCATAAAAGACTTTTCAAAAATTTATAAGCCTTTATGCAATCTGCTTGCCAAGGATACGGAGTTCATTTTTGACCAAGAGTGTGTTGATGCTTTCAATTTGCTTAAGGACAAGTTGACACGTGCCCCCATCCTTTCTAGTCCCAATTGGTCTCACCCTTTTGAGATCATGTGTGATGCCTCGGATTTTGCTATTGAAACATTTGTTTGGGACAAAGGGTAGACAAATTGCCGTCCGTGATCCATTATGCTAGTAGAACACTTAATGATGCACAACTAAATTATACCACAACTGGAAAAGAATTTCTAGCTGTTGTGTTTGCATTGGAAAAGTTTCGTTCTTACTTGCTTGGATCCAAGGTGATAATTTATTCTGACCATGCTGCATTGAAACATTTGTTGAATAAGAAAGACGCCAAACCTCGGTTATTGAGGTGGATGTTGTTATTACAAGAGTTTGATGTAGAGATCCGGGATAAAAAGGGGACTGCAAATGTGGTGGCGGATCACTTATCGAGGCTTGAGGACTATTCGTATCTTAATGTAGAAGAAGGTTTGATTCCGGTTAATGAAAATTTTCCGGATGAACAACTTCTTGCTGTACATGTCCAAGAACCTTGGTATGCTGATTTTGTTAATTACTTGGTGTCTAATATGTTCCCGTCACAATTCACTTATGACCAAAATTACAAGTTTAAGTCAGATGTGAAACATTACATTTGGGATGATCCTTATCTATGGAAAATTTGCCCGGACAAAATTGTTAGGAGATGTGTTCCGGACCATGAGCAGAGTAGTGTGTTGAGATTTTGTCATGAACTCCAATGTGGGGGTCATTTTAGTGGCCAAAAGACCGCTAGGAAAGTGCTGCAATCGGGTCTTTATTGGCCTACTCTGTTTAAAGATGCTCAAGAGTTTTGCCTTAGGTGTGATAGGTGTCAACGGTCCGGAAACATAGGGAAAAGAGATGAGATGCCCTTACAAAGTAATCTTATTGTTGATATATTTGATGTGTGGGGCATTGATTTTATGGGCCCCTTTCCCCCGTCCCACGGTTATTTGTACATACTTGTTGCTGTTGATTATGTTTCAAAGTGGGTGGAGGCAATTGCCACCCGAACTAATGATGCTAATATCGTTTGCAAGTTTGTTTGTGAGAATATTTTCAGCAGGTATGGCATGCCACGAGCAATTATCAGTGATCAAGGAACCCACTTCACCAACAAAAGGTTCAAGGAAATTTTGAAAAAATATGGGGTGGTGCAAAAGCTTGCTACAGCATATCATCCCCAAACTTCGGGACAAGTGGAGGTGAGCAATCGACAAATAAAGGGTGTTCTTGAGAAAACAGTGCGTCCCAACAGAAAAGATTGGGCATTAAAGTTGGGGGATGCATTGTGGGCATACAGAACGGCATACAAAACGCCCATTGGAATGAGTCCGTACAGGATAGTGTATGGGAAAGAATATCACCTCCCGGTGGAGTTGGAACATAAGTCGTATTGGGCTGTGAGGGAATTGAACATGGATTTGAATGCTGCGGGAGAAAAGAGATTGCTTGCACTTGATGAGATTGAGGAGCTCCGACAAGATAGTTATGAGAGCGCAAAATTGTATAAAGAGAGGACCAAACGGTACCACGACAAAAATTTGAAGCCCAAGTTTATAAGACCGGGTATGAAAGTCCTTCTCTTCAACTCTCGGTTGAAGCTTTTTCCGGGTAAGTTGAGTTCTAGGTGGTCGGGCCCTTATGATGTGGTGCGTGTGTATCCGCACGGAGCAGTTGAACTCAAAAATTCAAAAGATGGGAATGTGTTTAAAGTCAATGGTCATCGAGTGAAACCATACTACGAAGGGGTGTCAATTTTGGAAGACATCAATGAGATTGACGTGATTGAGTTGGTGGATCCGGAGGTGGCCACTTAATTCCATTGGGGCATGATGTCGAGCTTAACAACTATAACCAAAGCGCTAATTGGGAGGCAACCCAATGTAGGTAATATTTACTGCAGTCCGTATTTTCTTTTCCGTTATTATCATCATTGCAGTTGGATTGTGTTGTGTTTTCTTGGTTCTTGCCATGAGGACATAGCATGATTTAAGTGTGGGGGTGGTGGTATTTATAAAAAAAAAAAAAATTAAAAAAAAATAAAATTTTCGCTTTTATTGTGTTATTTTGTTTATTTCGATTGATCCTTTTACTTTTGTTTTAATTTTCCTTATGATTTTAGTTATTTAGCAGATCTTATGCTTGGGTTTTATTTTTTTGTGGTGATGTGTAGATGTTATTCGCCAACCAATGAAAGGAAGTGGAAATAATGTGGCAACAATAGAGATAATGCAAGAAAAAGGGGAGGAAAATGAAAAATGGTGAAAATTGAAGTGGGCGTGCGCCTGGGTAAAGTGGGCATGCGCCTGTTTGTCTCAGCATAGGATTGGGCGTGCGCCTGGGGGAATTGGGCGTGCGCCCGGGATAGTGGACCGGTCAAAAATTGGGGTGGAGAAAAAGGAAAGTGACGGGTTAAAGCCCTAATTTCTCAAAATCCCAAGAAATGGCCCTTTTCTCTCTCAAAAGCCTCGGTCGCCACCTCCCTCTCTCTAAAAATTGAATCCTTAAACTCCTGAATCCACCATTGTTGCTCACGAAATCCTCACCTTCACCCATTATCCTCCCTCCAAAACTGATTTACACCACTAAAACCTCAATCTTTGAACCCAAATTGAAGAAATTCCTTGGAGTGAAGAAAAAGGTGGGTTTTGTTGATTAGAGCCATTGGGAACCAAATCGAAGGGAGACTCTTGTGGGGAAAGTGTTGAAAGGTTAAGCTGCACAGTTGCCTCCATCCCCTCCATCTCCGGCGAGAATTCCGGCAAACTCCGGTCACTTTTCCGGCGAACCTCTATAGCGAAAAGTAAGTTCTTTCTATTGATTTTCTTTGTTTCTTTTGGTGATTAACAATGAGTAGCTCTAGAAAAAGAAAAGAGGTTGCACAAGAACAAGTTCCCCCCGGTCCTTCCCATGACTGCTTGATGGATTGCTTGAAACCGTTAGTAGGACATCGTGGTATTGAAAGTCAGTTATGCAAGTCTTAATATATATTAGATTAATTTTGATATGGTGCTCAATGGTTATATTTATGTCAATAAAGCTCAAAAATTCTGTGCACTCATGCTGTAATTCTCCTATAGTCGATAATGTTGATCTGTTTTATCAAGTTTATAGTACACCATCATCTTTGACGTTAATGAATTTGTTTATTAAATAGTAACATCTTAGCAGTAAACTGTGGGTACTCCTTAGATAGTGTGGATTATTGTTGTGGAATGACACCCCTGTATCTGAGAAAATGTGTAAGAAAAAAAAAATTGAAATGGGAATGGGAGCAATGGCAATAAAATTATTACTCGGTAAATACCCCCAGGCGTGTAGATTGGTTGGATAGGGACCATTCTAGCTTAACCAGATTTCTGGGTATGCAGTAGCGTTATGGGGGAAGAGCTTTTCCGCCGTGATGATCCGTACCAGGCTCGACACCGAAGTGGCTAACTCCCATCTCTATGATTAAATATTCCTAAAGTAGCTCGGGGCACGGCGTTCGCTGCGACGTTGCTTTCTTGCCAAATAGGAGTATGGGGTAATAAATTCCTACCTAGTATTAGGGGCATGGAGTTCGCTGCTACAGTGCTCCCTACTTGAACGGTAGATGACTTTTAAAATATGTGCTTAAATGATCAGGTTTGGGGGTGTTAAGGTCCATTGAAGTGGAAAATCTGAAGGGAGTGTTCATAGTTTGCCGTTAAGTGTGTTTTTATTTGTTAAACAACTTCAATAAAATAAGAAATGATTGGTGTACTTAGCTTTATAAAAATGGATCATGTTTGAAGCGGAGGGAGAGTTCAAATTCACACACACACAGGGATTTATTGAGTACATATAATGATTGAGCAGTGTAGCAAAATTAATGGTAATATATGTTGATACTTGTGTGGATTGACTGCTTTGAGATTGTGTGGTTGTGGTAATTCATGATTCAAGCAATTTTGGGAAATATAAGAATGTGGGGACAAAGTTAGCTTCCGGGTTAATTAGTTTAGGTTGTTTTTAAATTTTCTCTTTTATGTTTTTGTTGTTTTACTCGAGGACGAGCAAGAGATAAGTTTGGGGGTATTTGATGGATGTGTTTTTACACATCTAAATTAGGTACTCTCACACTTATTTATTGTGAAATTCTTGAGTAAAAGGTTATTTTAATGTATTTTCTAGTGTTTTTGTGAGTACAGGTTAATTAGGTGACAAACTGTGGATTCAAGTGAAGAAAGGAACAAAAATGGAGTGGAGAGCTAATGAAAAGTGCAAAGGGACTTGCGAGGAATTTTAAGAAGTCAAGGAGTCATTCTGCTGAAGGATCAAAAGGGAATTATGGAAGGAAAAAGGAGCAAGGCTGGAATGCAGGGTGGGCGCACGCCTGGAAGGAGTGGACGCACGCCCAAAACTCTCAGATTGATAGTGGGCGCACGCCTGGAAGGAGTGGGCGCACGCCCAGTAGTGCCGGGCTGAAGAAGGCAGTTTCCTTATTTTGAAAGGATTTTGCAGATTTGTTGCAGATTTTCTCTCTTTAATCTTTTAGTATAAATAAAAGACATCTTAGGGTTAATTGGGAGGAGGCTTTTGGGATTCAAAACTCCATTAGGAACAAGGATTTCAAGTTTTTGCTTTACAATTCGAGGAGAAAACGAGGTTTATGTTTTGTTATTCATCTCTTTTGCCTTTTGCCATGAAGATGAGTAACTAATTTCTTTGTAGTTCACGGATTGGTGTAGCCCGTATTTGAACTTTATGCTATATATTTAATTTTCATTTAATTGTGGAATTAGTTCATCCTAGTATTCTTAATTTTTATTTGGTACAAGTCCTGCACTTGCGTGGGGAATTGTGCATGAACACTATTAGGATGATTAGACTCGATTGACGATCTTGCGTGAATCGATTGAGTCTAGGTTTCATTAATTCTTTTGTGCTTAATGAATTGAGTTGTTGTCATTTTGATCTTGCGTGATAATTGATAATTATTCAATAAAAGAATTGCAATCCGGCAATCGAACCGTCCCAATTCTTACTAAAGTGAAGAAGCCCTAAAACCCAATTAATATTTTATCATTCAAACAGCATAAAGGGATAATATGTGGTGAACCCAATCCGTGGGCTATTTGTTAAATCCTTGAATTTCATTTGCGAGCTTGCTTATTTGTTACTTTAGTTGTTTAATTGTCTTGTTTTTATTTCATCTTTAGTTTTTAATAAACAAAATCAAAACCCCATTTTGTTACTTTTAGCATTAATTAAATTCACTTGTTAAAACACACGAGTCTCTGTGGTTCGACCCTTACTATTGTACATTGCTACTTCGGTAACTTGTGCACTTGCAAGGTTTTTATTACACAGTGGAATTTTTATCCATCAGTGATCAACTTGTCGGCTAGAGTCCTGGCCCCCGGGTGTCCACCACAAATCCCACTGTGTACTTCATGCATCAGCGTAGTGATCTCTTGAGGGTGGATACACTTCAATAGCGGTCGAGTGTAGGATCTTCTGAATAGCTCGCCTCCTTGAATAACGTACCTTGGAGCTTTCTTTTTGACAGCTCGAGCTTTCTTCTCGTCATCAGGCAGCTCGCCACTTTCTATGTACGCCTTCATTTCTTCGATCCAGCATTTCTCATAAACCCAATTTTTTGAGGGGTCCTCTATGCACTGAATTTTGACCCTTTCATAAGCTGGGCTCTCAAGATAAGAGATAGGCTCTTCGTGCGGCTCGTCTGATGTAGCTAGCTTTGAGAGTAAGTCGGCTAACTCATTGTCTTCTCGACCGATCCTTTGGATCTCCCAGAATTCCAATTCCTTCACCAATTCCTTCACTAGGTCACAGTACTTGACTAAGGTGGAGTTTAGCACCTCATACTCGCCTCTGACTTGGTTGACTATTAATTGAGAATCACAGTATGCCATGATTTTAGTCGCACCAAAGCACTTATCATACTCTATGGCTGCCACCAGGGCTTCATACTCCGCCTGATTGTTGGATGCATCGAACTTGAACCTTAGTGATTCCTCATACACGGTCCCAGACTCTGGCTCAATCAAAACAATCCCAGCTCCACTGACATTTTTTGTAGCTGACCCGTCCGAGTAGACCTTCCAGCAATCGTCGGGTAGAGCAATGGCGGGCTGGGACTCTGGCTCTTTCCTTTTGGTTTTCTCCTTTTGATCTCGCTGCTCGCTGTCTTCCTTGGTGAACGTAAGCTCGAACAAGAAATCTTCTAGAGCTTGAGCCTTCAACGCCTTTCGAGGTCGATACTCTATGTCAAATTTCGTAAGGGCAATTGACCAATTGAGCAAGCGACCTGAACTCTCTGGTTTGTGCAATATTTTTCTCAAGGGTGCATTCGTGAGCACCACGATAGGATGAGCCAAGAAATAAGCTCGCAGCTTCCTTGAAGCTACGACTAGAGCATAAGCGACCTTCTCAGCGTTGTAGTATCTGCCCTCTACATCTGATAAGGCTTTGCTGACGTAATACACTGGTTTCTGATGACCTTCTTCCTCTCTAACCAAGACTGCTTCTACTGACTTGTCTCCCACAGACAGATACACGAACAAGGTCTCACCAGTGATCGAACTGCTCAATAGGGGAGGAACAGCAAGGTACTCTTTGAGTTGTTGGAACGACGAATGACATTCGGCCGTCCATTCAAAGTTTTTCGTCCTCCTCAATGATTTAAAGAAGGGGAGAGACCTTTCAGCCGACTTGGCTATAAAACGACCTAGGGCTGCCACCCTGCCGTTAAGTCGCTGCATCTCCTTTACGCTGGTTGGCTCCTTCATGTCGACTAGAGCCTTGATCTTCTCCGGGTTAGCCTCTATGCCTCGCTGAGACACCATAAATCCAAGGAATTTGCCAGCTGCTACACCAAAGACACACTTGCTAGGATTGAGATTCACGTCGTTTGCTCGCAAGTTGGCGAATGTTTCTTTTAGGTCGACCACGTAACGTCCGGCCTTAGTTTTGATGACCATATCGTCGACGTAGGCCTCCATGTTTCGACCAATTTGTGAAGCAAAGACCTTGTTCACCATGCGTTGATAAGTCGCCCCTGTGTTCTTCAATCCGAATGGCATCATGTTATAGCAGTATATGCCTCCAGCCGCTTGGAAGGATGTTTTCACAATGTCATCCTCGTGCATCTTTATCTGGTGGTACCCCGAGTAAGCATCAAGGAAGCTGAGGGTAGAGTGGCCAGCAATGGAATCAACAAGTTTGTCGATTCTAGGGAGAGGATAGCTGTCCTTCGGGCAGGCAAGGTTTAGAGTGGTGAAGTCGACGCACATTCGCCATTTGCCATTTGCTTTCTTCACCATGACCACGTTGGCCAACCAGGTTGTATGAGTGGCCTCTTTAATTATACCTGCACTCAAAAGTTTTTGTACCTCAGCTTTTATGGCCTCTTCCTTATCACGAGCAAAGCTTCTCAATTTCTGGGGTCTGGGCTTTATAGTCGGGTTGACCTCAAGCCTATGAACGGCGACCTCTTCCTTGATTCCCCTCATATCTTCTACTCGCCATGCGAAGACATCATTACTCTCTTTGAGTAGCTCAATGATTTCTAGCCTTTCTTCAGCAGACAATTGTTTCCCAATCTGAATCTTTTGGTCGACCTTGGCCTGTTCTTACCATTTTTGTTGTTTCCTCCATTTTTGGCTGAGTCCTTCTTGTTGTCAGCGACCTCAACCTTGGGGCCTTTCCCATTCTTCTTTTCTTTCCTTTCCTCGGCTAATGCCACATTGTAGGCCTTCTCGAACAACTCATGTCGAGTGGTGACAGTACGAACCGTTAGTTCATAATCCATGTCTTCCGAGGAAATGCCACTCCGGAAGCAATTGATCACCTCCCTGTCAGTTAGATCCTCCTCAATCTTGTCAACCATTTCTTTAAACTTGGTGTAGTAGCTCATGGAGCTTTCATTCTTCCCTTGCACCAAGTTGTTTAAGTCGGTGACAGTCACCTTCCGAGCTCCAGCAGTTGAGAAACGCTCAAGGAATTTTGTCCTCAAACTCATCCAGGAGGAGATGCTACCAGCTGCTAAACTATTGAACCACGTTAGGGCTGCCCCTGTGAGTGTGCTTATGAGGGCTTTGCACATATTGTCGTCCTCATTGGCGACAAAACACATGGTAGCTTCTAGGTGTGCTACGTGGCTTTTTGCATTGGTGGCCCCCGAGTACTTTTCTAGGAGGGGCAATCTGAAACCAGCAGGAGGTCGACTGTCAATCAGGTCCTTGGATAAGGGTCGAAGAGCAAAGTCAATTCGTTCGACCTTTCCAGTATCCTTTTTCTTCTCCTCCTCCCATTGTTCGAACTTCTTTTTCATCAACAACCATTCCCTAGCGTCGGGTCTGTCATCTCCTGCGAGGGGAACGGCATTCGACCTCTGACCTTCACTTCTGGGGGGAGTTACCTGCCTACTCCTCCTATCTCTGTGAGAAAGAGCCCTTTCTGATCGAATTGGTGACCTATGTCTGTCATCTCTTGGCGGCGACCTGCGCCTTTCGTCTCTGAGAGGCGACCTGCGCCTATCATCTCTGAGAGGCGACCTGCGCCTTTCCTCCCTTATGGGCGACCTGCGCCCATTCCTGTCCCTATGAGATTGAGATCTTTGTGTCCTAGCAGGCGAACCACGTCGGCTTCGGTTGGCCTCTAAGTGAGTCCTCAAATCTGATTGAGCCTCCTGTTCCCTATTCCTGGTGAGGCTAGCTCTTAGGTCGTTACTTGGCACATGAATGAGGGATGGAACCCGCTGCACTATCCTGTTCTCACCGTTCTGTCCCACGGTTTCATTAGGCCTAGCACTCCTGGCCTGTTCCCTGTTGGAAATTTGAGAGGGAGCCACCCTCTCTGACCTTCTATCCGCCTGCTCAGCCTCCTCCATGGCCAATAACTCGGCTAGAATCTGGGCTCGCTCCAACAGCATTTCCTTTCTACTCAATGGGTTGGATGAGGGACCTGCCCTATTTCCAACATTCAAATGAGCAGTTGGACGCTTAGGAGGAGGTGGAACTCCTTGTCCCTCTATGGGACGTTTTTCTCTCCTTGCATCTGGCAATCCTCTGCCATCAGCTACACTGTTTGAGTGTGTCGCCCTAGCATGATGACGAAGAGGAGGAGGAGGAGGAGGAGGCAAATCCACATTCACATTGGTAGTAGTGATGGTGTTGGCATTCACTTCATTGAATTCATCAGAAGCCTCTGCAACATGCCCGTCTGGGGTCACCATTGTTGTAGGGTGAGAAAAGTTTCGAGGTCAAGCTAAAGCACGTCGTCCAGCGGTTAGGATATCTGGCTTTCACCCAGGAGACCCGGGTTCGATTCCCGGCAATGGAATCAAACTGATGCCGCAAGAAAAGTGCTTATCAATCTTCCTCCACATGGCAGGACTGATCACCTTGCTCCTTGACCTGAAATCAGAATCCACGACTAGCCGGATGTGTCTCCGACTTAGACCCTCGGGCGTGAGAGTAAGTACTTGATGATTGGAGAGCTAAACTGTATTGAATAATAGAATTCTGACAACAAAATAGCAGTTATATTTGCACTGTTGGTAGTGATGAAGTATTTATAGGTAATGGCCGTTGTATTTTTGGTGGTGCTACATGAACTCCGAGATTTTAGCGGCAGTTATTAGTAATGGGAACGTGCCTATAACGGTCCCTGATTTGTAGGAATGCAGTTATGAAAAGATTTGACTCACGTGCGCCCACATCGCTTAGGTCGACACTTAAGGTCGAGGTCGCCCAATGGGGTTAGGTCGACCTGACTGTCGGGTAGATCATGGATCGTACCCGAATTATAGTATGGATCATTGAGTCGGATCAAGCTAGGTCGGGACCTTGGAGGTCGGACAATGAGCTTAGATTGACTGATACTGTTATTGGGCCTTGGGCCTTATGGTGAATGGGCTAGCCTCATTAAGAATGTGAATGCCAAGGTTGTCTGTGTTTGGGCTTTACTTGCTTGGTCCAGCTCGACACGTTTGGTATGTTCAATGCATATTTTTTTGATTTATTAGTTTATTTCGAAAATCCTATCCATAATTTATTTTTTGAGAGTATGACCGATGATGTCATTGGTAGAGAAAATGACTTGTTGTGTGACCTTTTTCATAACTTATTGTGTGACCTATTGCATGACCTATTGTGTGACATGTCGACTTGCTCAACCTATTTGGATCGATCAACTTGCTCAATCTATTTGGATTTTTTCTCAAATAATATCATTTTAAAAATATAAATCTCAAAATAACTCACATACATTTGAAACTGTTTTCCAAAATGATTTATAACTCCGTGTAGCAAGTTCAACATGTTATCGTTGAAACTCGCTACACCATGTAACGAGTTTAGCGAGTTTAACCGGTCACAAGGATCGGTTGTGACAAGGATCGGTAAATCAAGAATCGGTAAATCATTGACATGGTGACCGGTCAATAATAAGTGGATGATATCATTGAAGTCATTTAATGTAGGCAAAAAAGGTTGTCACTATTGGAAATGAAAACCAAAATAGGATCAGTAAGGTCACCATTTCGATTGTGTACCAAAATAGGAGTTCATACCATTTTTGTTGATCGGTCAACAATTTCAGTAAGTCAACCGATCCAAACAACATTTGTTGACCGGTCACAAATTTCAGTAAGTCAACCGATCCAAATCAGGTTAACCGATCCAAATCAGGTTAACCGATCCAAACCAAATCAATACAAACCCCGTCTCACTTTAAATTACAAAATAATAATTATTAATAAAGAAAATTAAATAGAAATATTATTTTTTCCATCTCAAATAAATATTTTAAAAAATATACTTATATAAAAAATTATAATCTTCATTTAAAAAATAAATATTACTTTCGACTCAAAATGAATAACCAAAAAATAATACTACATTTTTTGTCCAAAAAATGAACATTACTTTCTTCATCCCAATGAATATTTAAAAAAATAATACTACTTCATTTGCCTCAAAAATTAATGTTTGTAATGTTAGTGCATTCGTTTCAATATATGACATTAATTTTTAAACAAATTAAGTAATATTTAATAAAATATTCATTGGGACGAAGATATTAATTTATTTTTTTAGACGATGAAGTATTCTTTTATAAAAATTAATGTTTATAATATTAGTGTCTTCTTCTCAGAAAATGAATATTAATTTTTGAGACAGGTAAAGTAGTATTCTTTTTTAAAATTTTCATTGCGACAAAGGAATCTATTTTTTTTTGGATATAGAAAATAGTTTTAATTTTGGAACGAAAGTAATATTCATTTTCGAATTGAAGGATTTTTTTTCTTAAAAAGTAGATTTTTTTTCTAAGTCCAAAAAATGAATATGACTTCCTTCGTCTTAATGAACATTAAAAAAAAAAAAATCAATCGGTTTGCAGCCACTTCCAAACCAAAACAAACCAAACCAAAGACAAAAGGTACAAACTTCGTCTCACTTTAAATTACAAAATAATAATTATTAATAAATAAAACTATATAGAAATATTATTTTTTTCATCTCATATAAATACTTTAAAAATTATACTTCTATAAAAAAAAAAAAATCAATCGGTCAGCAGCCATGGACCGAACAAATTCGGTCAACCGGCAAATGCATTGAATACATTTTGTTATCGGTTAAGGATGTCGAAAACGTCACAACATCAGGCTTCACACCTCTCTAAAGCATTTCATCAAATAGCTTATCCGCTCCAGGCAAATCCTTAGCCTTTCTAAATACTTTCAAACACACATTGTAAAGGACAACATCCATAATTGCTGCTACATCATATTTTCATTTCGTTAAACAAACATAATTCATCAACAATCTTGATGATTATCTCTGGATGGCCTTCAAGACATATCACAATTTCAAATTGAATGAACCCACATGTTGCCTTTGATGCTTCGTGGGTCGCTGGTGGTCGTCTTCCACGGCAGTTCCCGTTCCCCAATTCTCTCCATTGTTTATCACCACATCTAACAAGGTGGGTGTTCCAGAAATGACCAGATCTGATTTCCAGTCCTATTTGGCTGCAATCTCATATCAATACAGCAGGTTTGAACACATTCGGAATCATAGCATTAAAGAGAGAAGTGTAGATTTGGTTGGAGGAGGGTGATCGGAGAAGAAAGCGAGAGAGGGTGGCCGACAATTAACGAGTGAGTAGAGAGAGAAAGTGAGCCCAACCAATTTGGTAAAGGTTATGGTGGAGGTGAGAGAGCCGGGTTGTTTTACCAAGTTTTGTCTTATCCAGTTTCTAACTGTTTAATTTTGCATTGAATACATTTTGTTATCGGTTAACGATCTAAGCTAAAGCCGACACCGGCAAATGCATTGAATACATTTTGTTATCGGTTAAGGATCATAAGCGGGTTTTCTAAGCTTAACTATTGTAATAAAGTCACAAATAAAGGTTTTTTTTTATTTTATATTTTCATTTGTTGTTAATATTTAACACATTTGATTCCTTAAAAAAAAAAACTCGATAATGAAACTATTTGTAAAAGATGAAATTCAACTTATTAAATTAAAGTAACAAAATGTAAGCAAATACTTTGTTAAATACTTTCTCCGTTTCAATTTAATGTTATTAATTTGATTTGACATGATAAAAAAAATAAAATTATTGTGAGTATAAAAAGTAAAGTAGGAAGGAAAAAGTGGGTATGAAATTTTTATTTTGAGAATAAGAAGTGGGTCTTATTGTTCATTTTAAGTAATAAAGCAACTAACAATCTTAAACTTTAACAAAATAAAAAGAAAAGTAAGAAACTTAAATTGGAACGGAGGGAATAATAAATACTACATCCATCTCATTATTAAAAAAATATTATAAAATATTTATTTTTGAGCTTTTATAGTTTTTTAAGAACACCTAAAATGACAATTCTACACACAAATAAATCGGTCAAGCCTCGAAACCGACAATACATACATCCATATCGGTCACATACACACATTATTACTATCGATTTTAAGAATCGGTAATCCAGCCTGTGACAGGGCATTAAGGCTAGGGAAAAGCTGTCGGTCGAAAAGAAGAAGTTATCGGTGGATGAATTTGAAATGGGAGCTAGATTTATGAGAACTAAGAAAGAGGGAGATGTTGAGTTTCATACAATAAAATTTCCTTTGCTTGACCATGAATAAGGAAAATTCATTTCGATAAAAACAATTCTTTAATACTCCTATATATATATCGGTTGAGGCTGATTGTAGGGAAATATAATTTTTGAGAAATCGCTTATGGTCAAAATCGCACGGTGTAGCGATTTTGTCTTTACTTAATTATTTAAACCCTAACTACACCAAAATCGCTACATTTAATTAAACCCTAATTACACCAAAATCGCTTGACCGGTCTCAGTTAAAATCGCTACACCGTGTAGCGATTTTCAAAAACTTCATTTTGGGAAATAGTTTGAAAAGTGAGTTATTTTGGGAAATAAATTTTTGATAATGAATTATTTGAGAAAAAATTCAAACGAGAGTAACCCTAATTAAACTAAACTCGCTACACCGTGTAGCAAGTTCTAAAAATTTGGTCATTTTGGAAAATAGTTTCAAATGTGAGTTATTTTGGGATTTATATTTTTAAAATTGAATTATTTGAGAAAAAAATCCATTATTTCTTAATATAATTTTTTTAAAAAAATATTTTGAATGAGAAAATGTTGTAAGAAAAACAAGTGGAGAAAAATAATCTTTTATATATTAAATTTTAACTGTTAAATACAATAACATGATTTTGCCGTACATCGCACGGGAGTAATGCAGGTTACTTGAAAAATAATAAAAGTTTGATAATTATTATTAGACAAGTACTTTAACTGACCAATATTTTATACTCCCTCCGTCCCGCCTGATGCTTCATCGTTTTGGTGAGGGCACACAATTTAATTATGTGAGAGAAAGAAGTAAGTGGAGTTGATAAGTGGGACCCATATTTTTTTTATCATTTTAGGAAAGATGAAGCTTCTAATGAGACACACATTTAAGTAAAAGGTGAAGCTTCAAATGGAACGGAAGGAATATTCATGAAATTCTTAACATTGTAATTTAACATAGCAAAAGGGATACAAATATAGGTAATCGAATTGCAATTTGACCTAAAACATATACCTAAATACTCTAAAACATGACATTAATACAATGTTAAGAATTTCATGAATACTCCCTTCGTCCCATTTGAAGCTTCACCTTTTACTCAAATGGGTGTCTCATTAGAAGCTTCATCTTTCCTAAAATGGTAAAAATATGGGTTCCACTTGTCAACTCCACTCACTTCTTCCTCTCACATACTTAAATTGTGTGCCCTCACCAAAACGGCGAAGCATCGAACGGAACGTAACGGAGGGAGTATAAAATATTGGAGTGAGTGTGGTCGTTATGACATGTGGTCATTAATATATTTATTCCGCACCACTTAAAACTACACATTTATTATTTATATGTGTTTTGGTCAAATTTCAACAATTAGATTTATAAGAAGGGAAAAGTGACTAAAGTGATATGAATCTAGGTACAATGACCATCGTATTAGATAGAAATAGGCACAAGTGGTTTGTTGACTAGGGAAAGCCCTTGAACAACTTGTTCGCCGGCACAAAACCCCGGGAGGATGTGGCTCCTACCTTCACCAAAACTTTACTAAGAATTCACTGATGATTACAAAGCTAAGAGCATATGAAAAGGGAGCTTAGGCTAGTGTCGTACGTGTGTGTATTTACAGTGTATGTTCCCCCTTTTTATACCTCAAGAAATAAACTAAATAACAATAAGGGCCTTAAAACTCGGAGAAGTGGTTGATCTTGAGAGACATATCCGCACTTGTTGTTGATGAAGAGATAATGACGAGATTTCTTTGGAGAAACGTGGTGGAACCGGTCTTCGGCATGTTCCCTAAAAAATAGGGAAACGTTATGCGACCCAACCTGCAGAGGTCCAAGTTGTAAAATAGAACAACTCAAGTTGTTAGTACCAAGTTGTTAAGTACAAGTTGTAATCACATTGACTGAAAAAATGTAGGGCCCAACAATTGCCCCCAAACTTTTTGAAAAAATGAGGAATAGGAAGAGACAAAAGAATTCAAAAAGTTTGCCCAAACAAGAAGGAAAAGAATGACGGTTTTTAAAATGGGGACGATGGATGCGACGGTTAAGGAAAAGGTTTTACCTTTTAGAAGGTCTCAACCACTTTCTTTTTCATTAAATAAAAAAACTCCTGCTCCAACTCTCCCTTTCAACAAACGTAGCTTTCAGAAAGATTTTACGGGAAGAAGAAGGAGAACCAGAGAAGGCGATTTTCGGAGAGAATCAAGTAAAAATTAGTGGTGAGTTTCTTCGCTTTCTTTTCAGTTTCACTTTCGATTTCTTGTTTTTTCGCTTTGTAAAAAATGGGGAAAAGGAAGGCGGTGACTTTATTTGAAAGTGGAGAGGGTTTGCTGAGGGTTTTTTGACCCAAAGTATGTTAAAGAATCTGAAAAGGAAAAGTGCACCATCAGCCAGTTAATTTAGAAATTATCAAGAAAAACCATGCAATGGCCTTGAAACCGAAATCCTTACCCACCCTAACCTAACTCAGTGTTTCTCCCCTGATCGGGTGTGCTTTCTGAATACCCGTTCATTATTGCTCCTCGAGGTTTCCTTTCCCAACTTTAATTACTCAATTCTTCATATCTACCAAACTTAACTACGCCCGACTTACGTTCAAGGTTGGAGGAATCTTCAAACCCTAGCGAGACTAAACGCAGAAAGCAGAGTTAGCCATCGGTCTCAGAGGAATTTGCTTTACGAATGAGTTTAGGAGTTTCGGTTTAGGGAGGTATGGTTTTAGGGTTAGGGCTGGTAGGAAGCCTTTTGTGATCGACAATGTTGACAACGGCGATAGAGGGTGGAAGAACAATTTCTTTTGCCAAGAAGAGCACCACAGTGAAGGACGTGGGTGCCAACTTCAAATGGAGGTCCCAAGGTAGTGGGCAGTTTTTCTATTTTCTAAGGATGACTTTCAGCAATGTACTAACTATTTCTCCAACTTTCTTTTTGGCCTAGTTGCAAAATTGGATGTACTTTTTCCCTTTAAGGAAGACACAGAAGAAAGAGTGGGCAAGATCTACGACTTGGAACCTTTATTGAGAACTTTTAAGGCACTACCAGTTCTATTTGTTGCAGATCCTAACGAAGAAGTTGGTCCAGAAGAAGCCCAAGAGGCAAACCTTGAAGAAACTTTGTCTGAGCCTGCTCCAATGTCTACAGGTTAATCAAATGTTTTAGATCTTTGCCTGTCTCCAAGTTGTTCTATTCTCTTTAACCTGTTATAACTCTTTATCCTTTTTTGTAGCCACTCGCTCGAGGGATTTGTTAGTCTTTGCTTCTCTTCTTGCCCAGGCGAGCAAAGAGTACGGCCAAGCGGGATGGAAAACCCCCACACCCCTGTGTGCGTAGTAGCTAGTTCTCAAGTGGGTGCATCCAAAAAGAAGGGGATGCAAAGAAAAGGAAGGCTGGTGGAAGTGGAAGCCACGGATGAAAATAGTGAAATGGACACGGAGAAGTTGGGAGAAAAATTTAAAAGCTATGGTTGAGAAGGTAAGGACAGAAGGAGCTTTTAATTTTATCAACTAACTTGGATAATCTATTGACATCTTTTTGGTGCGGGAACTTATGGCCCCGATTGTGGCTTATGTTGATGTTCTAAAGATCAAAGGCGAGATTTAGTCACGAAGGCTGCGGAATGAAAAAGGAGGCTAACAAAAGTGCAAAGGAAGTGGAGAAGCTGAAAAAAGAGGCAAACAAGCAAGCCGGCGAAATGGAAGGTTTGAGGAGTGACTTGAACGTTTAGGAAAAGAGGTAGAGACCATTCGTCTTTGAGAATAAAGCTCACATGAAGGAGGCTGGAGGTTGCGAGAGGGGACTTCACGTTTAATGCTACCAAGACTCTGCTAGAGGCCCGGATTCAAATGATGGAGGAATATCAGAATGGACAAGCCGCAACTTGGAACTTGGAAGAGGAAAGAAGAGTTTTAAAGGACCATCTGGGGGAACCAGCGGATGCAGAAGAAGTAAACTCCGCGGCCCTTGAAGCCTTGATTGATGATACTGACAAAGCCCTGAGTACCATAGTGGTAGCTCAAAATGATCAAGGGGAGAATATAACACCGGCGGCAGCAGGCCAAGTTTAAAAACAGTTTAAAACTTTGTTGGGTATTTTGGATGAACAAAAAACAATTTTTTGCTTTTATTTGTCGTACCTCTGTTGGTACGCACAACAAATGGGGGGAATGTCCTCAAAACAAGTTTTTATTTTGTAATGGCTCATAAGAGCCGAGACAATCTATTTGGGAGTACTAGGTTGGTCTAGTACTCCACGCTTTTCTTAGGTTTTCAAGGGATTCGGTTGGCTTACCCAACTTGTCCCCTAATTATGCAAAAATCTTTTGAAAACGCTTCAAGGTTTTTATGAAAGTGTTTCAAGCCTTTAGGAAATACTTGTTTGTTTTTTAGATAACATGTTGATGCTATAAGCCTTAGGTAACATGATAATGTTACAACCAGTAGTTCACAACTTGAATAAGTGTGAAAACGTGCGCCCAGGCGAAGGTGTCAAAACCTTAATTCGTAAGAAAAGATGAAAATCTTTTAACCATAAGTACCTTGATCAGAGGTAAATCGTTTGAAGGGATAGAACAAGTATCAGCCGTCCTGGCGTGTCAACAAGTTCTATACCTCTCCAGCTAGAATTCCAACATGTATCAGCCGTACTGGCGTGTCAACATGTTGAAATTTTCTTCTTCAGGTTCAAACACGTATCGGCGCTTGCGGCGTGTCAACATGTTTGACTGCTCTGCTGAGCCTCAACAAGTATCAGCCGTACTGGCGTGTAAACATGTTGAGACTGTTTCGTTTGCCCAAGTTGCACCTTGCAAAAGCAGTTTACGTTAGGGTTGGGCGTTAGCGTAGCTAACGCCCTCCGACGCTCAAGTCGATAAGGATTCGATAAGAGTAAAAATTGAAACGTGTAATTGAACTTGACATAAATTCTAAGCCGTACTCGAGGGTCTAGTTATAAACAACTAGACTCACATGAAATAGAGTTTCAAGTGGATTGCGTTCCAACTTCTAGGGATTACTGTCTCCACTTGGGGTTGACAACCGGTATGCACCTTTGCCGGCTTCGGCATCGATGAGATACGGGCCTTCCCATTTGGGAGCTAGTTTACTGCATTCGAGTTCTCTGGTATTTTGAAAAACTTTTCTCAAAACTAAATCACCAACCCGGAATCTTCTTATTCGACATTCTTGTTGTAAGACACGGCGATTCGGCTGGCGATAGTTTGCCGTCCTTATCTTGGCTAAATCCACTGATCTGCATCAATTGTATCTAAATCTTGAGTTAGCGAGGTTATTTTCATCTTGAGTCAATAAGCCATACCTTCTTTGTGGGGATTGTCACTTCAAGCTGGAATTACGGCTTGACTCCGTACACTAAAGAATAGGGGTTCTACTGTTGCTCCTTTAGAAGTGGTTCTATCTGCCCCAAAGCACAAGTGGTAGTTCTTCAACCCACTTGCCCTTCTTTTGATCCAGACGCTTCTTCAAGTTGTTGATAATCAACTTGTTACTAGATTCAGCTTGGCCATTAGCTTGAGGATGGACGGGCGTTGACATGATTAACTTGATGCCCCGTGAGCACAAAAATCTCTAGTCTTCTTACTTATGAATTGTGACCCGTTGTCACATATAATTTCGACGGCACACCAAACCTGCTAATGATATTTTTCTTTAAAAACGATATTACCTCTTTGTCTCGACTTGTACATAAGCACGCCTCGATCCACTTTGAGAAATAATCGGTTAGAGCCAACATGAACACTTTGCCTCAGGGAGCTTTGGGCAACTTGCCCACAATATCCATGCCCCACTTTGCATGAAAGGCCAAGATGAGACTATAGGATGTAGAGGTTCGACGGGTTGGTGCAAGATGTTCTTTGTGTCTTTGGCGGGCATCACACTTACATGTACATAATCCATGGCATCTTGACGCATGGTTGGCCAATAATATCCCGTCTTGAGAGCCTTTGATGCTAACGCCTTTCCCGAATGATTCCCACATACTCCTTCATGGATTTCTTTGAGCACAAGTTCAACTTGCTCACTGTCTACACATCTCAGGTAATGCCCTGCAAAAGATTTCTTGAACAGCACATTATCTATTAACACGAAAGTTGAAGTTCGAATTTTAAATGATCTAACATTTTTAACATCGGGAGGAATAGTTCCAAGTTGAAGGAACTCGATGACAGGTTGGGTCCAAGAAGGCTTAGCATCTTGTGCCCCAGTAGGTGGAAGAACCACTTGAGTTTCTTCAACTTGGTCTATCACGGGGTACTTAACATAAATAATGGGGATATTAGTATGTAACATTGATTTGCAAGTTGAACCCAAGTTGGCCAAGGCGTCTGCCTCCGCATTCTCTTCTCTAGGGACCTGTTCCAAAGAGAATGATAAAAATTTCGAAGCTAGTGCTTTAACATGTTGGAGGTACAGAGTCATCTTGGAATGCTTTGCCATATAACTGCCATTAAACTGGTTAGCTAGTAATTGAGAGTCAACAAATACATTTAAATGTGTTATATTCAAACTTAAAGCTGTAGTTAAACCCATGATTAGGGCTTCATACTCAGCTTCATTATTCGTTGCATTAAATTCACAAGATACAGCTTGTGGTATGATATCACCTTGAGGGATTTTAGGACTATTCCCAAGCCAATTCCCTTGGAATTTGAGGCTCCATACTGTAAATAGTGTCCAAAATCTAGGAATAGTTTTACCTTCAAGTTCTTTGCACTTCAGGTTCTACCTCGAGTGCAAATTTGGGTGAAGTCGGCTACGAAATCGGCTAGGGCCTGCGATTTGATGGCGTTCTTGGCTCGTATGATATGTCATACGTGCTCAACTTGACGGACCACTTGGCCAATCTACGACATCTCTGGAGTTCTCAACACATTTCTCATAGGATAGTTAGTCCTAACGGTTATGGAATGTGTTTCAAAATAATGACGCAATTTGGTAGCGGCCGGTAGTTAAGGCTAATATTAATTTTTCTAGATGAGAGTACCTTGTTTCGGCATCTAACAAAGACTTACTTACATAGTAAACGGGATGTTGTTCTCCTTGGATCTCTTTCACCAATCTTGCACTAACGAGCGTTTTCGAGATCTGACTAAATATAAATAAAGATGCTCACCATGTTCGGGTTTAGCAAGTAGGGGTGACGTCATCAAATATTCTTTAAGTTGTTTGAAAATTTGCCTCATGTTGGTCGGTCCATTGAAAGAGCTTATTTTTTCTTAACACTTCATAGAATAACCCGCACTTATCGAGATGATTTGGATATAAATCTATTCAAAGCAGCTACTCTACTGTTAACCTTTGTACGTCCTTGATGTTTTTAGGGGACTCCAAGTTGAGAATCGCTTTGATTTGCTCGGGACTTGCTTCGATTCCCCTCTTGGTTACCATATATCCCAAGAATTTACCTGCTCGACACCAAAGTTGCACTTTGCTTAGGATTGAGCTTCATGTTGAAGGCTTTCAAGATGTTGAACGCCTCGGCAAGGTGTTACTGCATGATCTTCAATATGTTTGGACTTTACTACCATGTCATCTATGTAAACCTCCATTGTCTTGCCAAGCTGATCTTTGAACATCTTGTTCACCAATCTACGGTAGGTTGCCCCTGCATTTTTAAGACCAAATGGCATTGCAATATAACAATATATACCTTACGGAGTCATGAATGCTGTATCCTCTTGGTGCGAAGGCTCCATTTGAATCTGGCGATATCCAGGAAGATGCATCCATGAATGTCAAGATGTCGTGGCGGTTTGTCTCGTCAACTAGAGAGTCAATGTGAGGGAGAGGGAATGGGTCCTTCGGACGAGGCCTTGTTCAAGTCGGTGAAGTCCACGCATACCCGCCACTTGCCATTCTTCTTCTCCACCACTACAACGTTAGCCAACCATCTCGGAGTGCGAACTTCTACGATCATCTTGGACTTGACGGCCTCTCAACTTCGGCCCTTTATGATCGATTCCTTTCTTGGGCAAACTTCCTCCTTTTCGACGGACGGGACGGATGGTTGGGTCAATGTTCAATTTGTGAGTAATAATATCCTTGCTTATCCCTTTGTCCATGTCTTCATGCTTCCAAGCAAACGGCATTTCGACTTTTCGGGAACTCAATCGGCTCCTCCTCGATCTCGGGGTAGGTCTACCCCAACTTGTACTTGGGCCTCGGGATTCGAAGCATCAACGGGAACGCTCTTCGTATCATGCTCCCTTTGCTTCAAGAACATCCAGGGGCCTTTTTCTTTAATTGCTATGCTTGCCGAGGGTGAACTCGCTTTCATGTTGACCTTGTAACATTCCTTAGAGACTTCTTTGGTTCCCCTTCAACTTGGCAACGCCTTGAGGTGTTGGAAACTTGACGCATTGATGGTAAGTTGATGGTACGGCCTTCATGTTGTGGATCCAAGGTCTTCCCAATATAACGTTGTACGAGGAAAGACATTCAATCACACAAAACCTTTCCATGGAATTCATACCCTCTAGATAGATGGGCAACTTGATCTCTCCCACCGTCTGTTTCACCTCACCACTTGAACCCTACCGGTACGGATGAGTTTTTCACAACTTCGGACAAAGGAATACCCATATCTTCAAGAGCATGAGTAAAGATAATGTTGACCGAGCTACCACCGTCGATCGGGATTCGCTTGACTACGGTTGGCAATCTGCATCGAACAACTAGACCATCATGATGAGGGTCCAAGGTGTTATCTTTATCTTCATCTTCAAATGAGATGATGTGACCATACGTGAAGTCACGGTGCCTCGCGAGCAATTACGATTGGTCTTCTTTAGAGCTCTTGGCATGACGCTTAGCGGCGAGTAAGTCGTGCCACAAATATGGGACCCACCGAAATGACATTCACCACCTTCGTGGGTGGAGGGGTGCCACTTTTCCGGGCCTAGGCTGCTCTTACGAACCCGGTTCTTTGGACTCACTCACGACCCTCTTCTTGCCCAACAAATCCTTGAGAAGACCCTTGGACAACAAATGAGCAATCTCCTTCCTCAAAGCGAAACAGTTCTCGGTGGTATGCGAAATCTTCATGAAATGCGCACCACTTGGACTTATCCTTCCAAGTTGTTGGCCGGTCATTCTTCTTGGGCCATCTCGCTTTATCTCCAAGATTTCCCATGGCGCATAAGATTCTGCAATGTCCACGAGAAAAGCAATATTCAGAAATACGTGGATAATCATTATCATCTCCTTCTTGATCATCATCTACTGACATGAATTCTAGAAGGTTCGGTTTTTAACGAGGGGTTTGCCTGTTGGACTTATAGTGATGGGAATCCGATCGTCTGGTCGAAGGTTCAAATAGAGGAGTAGGAGTCCTCCCGGTTGATTTCCCTATTGCCAAGCTATCTTCCTCCAATCGGATGTAAGGCAAGGCCACAGTTACGATTTCTTCAAGTTGTTTCGCGAGGGGTCATCACCAACTCGTTGTAAAACAATGAGCTCTTCTTCAAGCCTATGCGGAATGCCTCCGTTCTTTGTGGACACGTCCAAGTTGGGTATGGTCCTGCCTCCTTATTGAACTGTGCAAATATTCTTTGAGACTTTCATTAGAGAACATTTGCACAATTCTATAAAGATCGTGTCAACTTATTCGAATGCCCTATTGCATGAAAATTGGTTAATGAACATGTTAACAAGTTGAGCATAAGAGGAAATAGAGTTTAGAGGAAGTCCTGTTAGCCATTTTAAGGTTGGTCACGACAAGGTTGAGCCAAAGCCCTGCAAAAACACGCTTCTGCGAACATGGGGAATACTTATGACATCCATTGACTCTGATATAACAACACATGCTCTGTTGGATCGGTACTCCCATCATACTTCTTCATATGAGGTGCGAGAATTTCTTCGGGATCTCCACCGCGGCTATCGCGGTACAAAACGAGACTTCATTGTAGCAAGTTGGGGAGACACGGTGATATGGCAAGTTGACTCCGAGGCACGCTTCGGAGCAACTCCTTAATGGTTTGCATCTCTCTAACTAGTTGGTTCTCTGCAAAGAGGAGCATTACTAACCGGAGGTGCGAAAGTGTCAAAAGTATTGAAGAAACTCCTGTTTGCCCCGGTGGGGAGTAGCATAGGTGTAGCAAGATGACGGCACGAGGTTGGCTAGGCGGTGGTGAACCTCGGTTGCTCGATTGGAATAGATGTCACAATTGTGCTCTCCGTGGCAAGGTGTTGGACATAGGAATATCTCCAACATGGCTTGGTCTGTACTGCACCAAACAAAGATCTAGGAAGTAAAGGTGAAAACGGAGTGGATACTTGAGGCTCAACTTGCTTCCACTTTACGCGAGCTATCAATGGCGTTGAATATCATGGCATTAGTATGCTCCTGGGCATTTAACTTAGGTCATTTACTTTTTTCAACATATCGGCCATCTTTGGTGCATCAAGTCCAGATTGACGGCTTACGCATTGAGGACGGATTGCTTGGGGAGCCGGAAACTTGAGGGGGTCCGCCGAGTCGGCTGGGATGAAGGATTGGCCATTTCTATACGGATAATCGAAGTTTCCCACGAGACGGCGCCAAATTGTTTTGGTCAAATTTCAACAATTAGATTTATAAGAAGGAAAAGTGACTAAAGTGATATGAATCTAGGTACAATGACCATCGTATTAGATAGAAATAGGCACAAAGTGGTTTGTTGACTAGGGAAAGCCCTTGAACAACTTGTTCGCCAGGCACAAAACCCCGGGAGGATGTGGCTCCTACCTTCACCAAAACTTTACTAAGAATTCACTGATGATTACAAAGCTAAGAGCATATGAAAAGGGAGCTTAGGCTAGTGTCGTACGTGTGTGTATTTACAGTGTATGTTCCCCCTTTTTATACCTCAAGAAATAAACTAAATAACAATAAGGGCCTTAAAACTCGGAGAAGTGGTTGATCTTGAGAGACATATCCGCACTTGTTGTTGATGAAGAGATAATGACGAGATTTGCTGGAGAAACGTGGTGGAACCAGTCTTCGGCATGTTCCCTAAAAAATAGGGAAACGTTATGCGACCCAACCTGCAGAGGTCCAAGTTGTAAAATAGAACAACTCAAGTTGTTAGTACCAAGTTGTTAAGTACAAGTTGTAATCACATTGACTGAAAAAATGTAGGGCCCAACAATATGGGAATAAGAAAAATGTTAATGGAGTGAGTGTGGTCGTTATGAAAAGTGAGTTAGAATAGATAAAGTGTGGTATGAAATAGGAATTGAATTATTTTTGAAAATATGACATGTGGTCACGATGTTAGTATAAAAATAATAAAATATTTTTATTTAATATAGTTTATCGTGAGACGTATTATGAAAAATATGTGTAATTTATAGTGGGACAAAAGGAGTACTCTCTCCCTCCCATTACAAACTACACACTTTTTTCATCGAACGTCTCATTATAAATTACACATTTCCTAAAATATAAATGTTTAATTATTTTTTTATTAATAGAACTCATATATCATACTAAAAACAACAATTCAATTATTATTTTATACCCCACTTTCTCACTCATAACTTACTTTTCATACTTACAACACCTACTGCACTACTCTTTTTCATAATTATTGTGCAAACAGTAACTAATAAGGTTGTAGTGGGACGGAAAAAGTATGTTTAAAGAACTGTGTTTTTACTTGGCAGTGTTTTTTGAGTGTCAATGTAACTGTTTTTGATTATCAGTGTTAGTTTTAAAGAATATCCGCGCTAGTGTAGAGTTGATAGTTGTGTTTATGAGTGCCAATGGTGGTGCTTTTGAGTTTTGGTATTAGTTTTAAAGAAGGTTCGTGCTATTTTTAAAGGATGATAATATTTGTATTTTTAAATGTCAATGTTAATGATATAGAGTGTCGGTCGTAGTGTAATAGAGATTTCTACTTAGTATTAAAAATATCAATCATAGTTTCTAAAAGTGTCAATGTGTTAGTAATTTCAGATTATTTCTAAAAATATCAATTATTTACAAAAATATCACTGCACAATTTCAAAAGAAATTTAGATTATTTACAAAATTATCATCATGTGTCTTAATAGAAGTTTCAATTATTTATAATAATGTCACCGAGCATAGAAAAAAAAATATAATGAAAGTCATCATGTGCCTCTACTGAATTTAGTACTCCCTCCGTCTCAAAATGTTTGTCCCATTTGACTTTTTTGTTGAACTTTGACTACAAATTTATGAGAGATTAATCATGTTCATGAAATTCTAAAAGTTGTTGTTGATAATATTATTAATGGTGAATCAATAGGAATTTTTAGAATTTTATGAACATAATTAAATTGTCATATATTTGTGGTCGAAAGCCAACAAAAATCAAATGGACAAACATTTTGAAAAATACAAAATTTAGTACAATGGTCAATTAAATCCCTCAATACTAATTTTTCATTACACATAACTTTCTCAACGATCAAATGCGGGCTCAAAGGGAAATATCCATTTTCATTCCTTTCATAGCAACTCCAATGGCGGTAGGGAGCGCACGTGCGACAAAAAACGAAATTGAGGGACTCAAAATGACAATTGAGCCCATCCATTTTGGGTAGGGAGCGCACGTGCGACAAAAAACGAAATTGAGGGACTCAAAATGACAATTGAGCCCATCCATTTTGGATAGTGAAGAGGACGTGATGACTTCCGTTAAGTTTTTAACGAATTCATTGAGTTGAGACCTTGGTTACAAACATACTTTGTGGTTTGGTGTTGACAAGTAATTATTTAGTTATCCAACTAGTCACTCCTTAAAATATATATATATATACATATATATATATATATATATATATATATATATATATATATATTATATGTAATTGGTTTAGGTGTTGACAATATTATTTGTTTTGAAATTTCATTTAGGATCCTTAATAATAAAAAATTCACATAAAAGCCAAAAAGAAATTTTTGATGCAGGAGAAGACTGTGGCCCAGGCGGGCGCCTCACAGGCCACCAGGCGGCCGCCTCTCGAGGGTGCGACAGGGAGTTCTTCTGCCGGCGAGGTGGGCGCATGAAGATCACCAGGCGAGCACCTCATTGGACGACAATAAACAACAAACTCTCTAGACTTCAGGCGGCCGCATGGCCTCTTCCCAGGCGGGCGCCTCGCGGCATTTGCCAGTTCCCTTATTTCGTTTTAATTCCGTTTTTACTGATTTTTGAACATTAAGTTGGGATTATTTTGGTCATTGTTTTACTATTTCGTCTTAGGGTTTTGGGGAAGTATTTAAACACTTTTAGGGCATTGTTAAACACAGTTTTGATATTATAATTTGAAGGGTTTTAACTCTTTTCTGATGGATTCCAGTTTATTGCTTTTCTAGGGTTTATCGTTTGTAAACTCTTGTGTTTAGCGCTTGCTACTCACGAATCTTTGCTTCCGTGCTGCGTTAGTTGGTATCAGAGCAGGCTTTATCCTGTCTTTCATCACTGATTCGTTATGGGGATCAAGCAACAAACAGATATCGATGGTATAACCACCGCTTATTCTTGCGTTGGCAACACGGTTGCGGCGTTCTGGCGCACTCAGCAGGAAATTAAACGCTCGTGCTAATCAAAACCTTGTGGCGAGAGAGACAGGGAGATTGAACAGGGTCGACGCCCTAGGAGGGCAGAAAATCGGGATGAAGAGGATTCTAGTTCCAATTCCGATGATGAGGTTGATAGTGATGAAGAACCGGTTCAAGGTAATAATTGATATCGCCATGATTATAGAATTAATACTGAAATTCCTTTATTTTATGAAACCATGGGGATTGAGGATTTTCTGAATTGGCAAAATAGTGTTGATCGTTTTTTCGAGGTTATGGAGGTACCTACGAATAAACAGGTAAAGATGGTGGCGATCCGATTGAAGAGTACTGCTGCGGTTTGGTGTGAAAAACTGGTTGATCAGAGACGACGGCAAGGAAAGGGGCCAATTAAAACCTGGAGGCGTATGAAGCAGTTAATTTCTGAGCGGTTTTTGCCGGCGGATTATGAGCAGACTCTATATAAGTTGTATCTCAACTGTGTGCAGGGCAAGAGAACGGTTGATGAATATACGACTGAGTTTCAGAGGTATACAACACAGGTTAGGGTTGAGGAGACGGAGGATCAGAAGGTTGCCCATTACATTAACGGCCTGAAGGGTTCAATACAGGAAAAGATGGGTTTACATCAGGTGTGGAATTTGACGGACGCTTCCACTCTGGCTTTGAAAGCTGAACTTATGGAGAAGTCGAGTTCAAAAAATTTTACCCCTTTTCGCAGGTTTCCTCAACAGGGAAGTTCTGAAGCAGTAGCCGATAAGGACCCAACTCCGCAGGCCAAGAGCACAGTCAGTGCTAGTAGTAGCGTAGGGAACAAGGCTCCATCACTGAAAACAGCAAATCCGTACGCCAAGCCAACAGAGGATAAGTGTTTTCGTTGTCAGGGACATGGTCACAGGTCGAACGTTTGCCCCACCGTGACTGCCGCAGTGCATGAGTATAATGAGGACGAACCCGAAGTTGATGAGTATGTAGGAGTTGAGTTTGCGGAAGAGGAGTCTGAGCAGAGGGTTGGGTGTGTACGTCAACAGATATTACTTTCTTCCAAGGACGAGGGCCAACGGAAAAATCTGCTGAGAGCACATTGTTATATTAAGAACAAGGTATGTAATATAATTATCGATAATGGTTGTACTGAAAATCTTGTTTCGCAGAAATTGGTTGATTTTTTAGGTCTAAAGACTGAACCTCATGATAATCCTTATAGTTTGGGATGGGTGAATAAAGGTTCGGAACTCCGAGTAACACGAACTTACATGGTCCCTATTTCCATTGGCAAGCATTATAAGGAGGAGGTCGTTTGTGACGTTCTGAGTATGGACGTGTGTCACATATTGCTTGGTCGCCCATGGCAATATGATCATGATATTACTTATCGAGGTAGGGATAATGTGTTGATGTTCACATGGGACAAACACAAAATTGCTATAGCTCTTGTATTGCGTTTTGAGAAACAGGTTGAGAAGGAGAAACCGGTCGTGATGCTCATACGAACGAGAAAGATCGCGGCGGCTATAGATGAAGCGGAGTTCTTTTGTCCGATAGTGGTTAAAGGGCTGTTAGGTTCTGTTAGTGTGGAGATTGGGATGCCGAGGGATATTGAAGAACTTCTTTCAGGGTTTCAGGAGTTGATGTCCGACGAGTTGCCTAATGAGCTCCCTCCTATGAGAGACATTCAGCATCAGATTGATTTGATTCCAGGAGCTAGCCTGCCAAACCTCCCGCATTATCGCATGAGCCCTAAGGAGAACAAGATACTTCGAGAGCAGATTGAAGACTTCTTTGCGGAAGGGGTTTATCGGGGAGAGTATGAGTCTATGTGCAGTACCCGTCCTTCTTGTGCCAAAGAAGGGAAATCAGTGGCGTATGTGTGTTGATAGCAGGGCCATCAACAAGATCACCATCAAGTACAGATTTCCTATCCCTCGTTTAGAGGACATGCTTGATGAGCTATCCGATTCTAAGGTGTTTACGAAGTTGGATTTGCGCGATGGGTACCATCGGATTGGGATCGAGACACGGAGATGAGTGGAAGACATCTTTCAAGAGCAAGGATTGTCTTTATGAGTGGCTAGTCATGCCATTCGGGTTATCTAATGCCCTAGCACTTTCATGAGGATGATGAACTAGGTATTCCGACCTTTTATTGGCTCTTTTGTAGTAGTCTATTTTGATGATATCCTGATTTATAGTAAAGATAGAACTGCACATTTGGAACATCTTAGACAATTGTTGCGGGTTTTAAGAGATAATCGGTTGTATATCAATCTTAAGAAGTGTATATATTCTGCACCAACAAATTGCTTTTAAGGATTTGTTGTTGGTGAGATGGGATTCAAGTTGATGAGGAGAAGGTGAGGGCGATAAGGGATTGGCACTGTTCCACAATCGATCCACGGAGGTGCCGGTTTCCATGGCTTGGCTACCTTTTACGGGAGGTTTGTGCGTGACTTGACACCATTACTGCACCTATTACCGAGTGTACGAAGAAGGGAAATTTCGGTGGGGTTTTGAGCAAGATCGAGTTTTCCCTCATCGAGGAAAAGCTTTGCACCGCACCCGGTTCTTGCCCTACCGGATTTTGACAAGATATTTCGGGTGGAGTGTGATGCTAGTGGCGTGGGAATTGGGGCACGTTCTCTCACAAGAAAAGCGTCAGATGGCTTTCTTCGGTGAGAAGTTGAGTGAGGCTCGACGAAGTGGAGTACTTATGATCAAGAGTTTTATGCGGTTTTCGGGCTTTGCGACGGTGGGAGCATTACTTGGATTCGAGAGGGAGTTTATTTTGTTTTACGATCATCTTGCTTTGAAGTTCTTGCATAGTCAGAAAGTGATAAACAAAATGCATGCTCGCTGGGTTATCTATTTGCAGAAGTTCCCTTTTATTATTCAGCAAAAGTCAAGAGTTCAAAACAAGGTTGTGGATGCTTTGAGCAAGAGGTCTTCTTTGTTGCTCACTTTATCCAGGAGGTTGTGGGGTTCGACTTACTGAAAGACTTGTATGAGGAGGATGCAGATTTTATGGAGATATGGTCGAAGTGTGTCGGCAAACATCCGAATGCAGATTTTCATATCCGAGATGGTTTTTGTTTAAGGGGATCGGTTGTGCATTCTGTTTCTTCCCTACGGAGAGCGATTTGTGATTTACATGGTGGAGGTCTTGAAGTGGACATTTGGGGCGAGACAAGACTATTGCGGGTTTGGAGGAGCGCTATTTCTGGCCTCATCGAGGAAAGGACGCGAGTTCGATTGTTAGGAGATGCTATGTTTGTCGGGTTTCTAAAGGTCGATCCCAAAATGCGGGTCTTTATTTACCTCTACCTATTCGGATGATATTTGTTGGACCTATCCATGGACTTTGTTTTGGGCTTGCCGCGTACACAGCCTGGGGCGTGGATTCTGTTTTTGTGGTGAGTGGATCGATTTTCGAAGATGTCACATTTTATTGCTTGTAAGAAGACGGCGGATGCATCCAATATTGCGAAGTTGTTTTTCGGGGAGATTGTGCGGCTTGCATGGGGTTCCTAGGTCCATTACCTCGGACGGGGACACCAAATTTACGAGCCACTGGATTACTTTGTGGCGTATGTTCGGCACTTCGAATAGGAGTTCTACGGCACATCCGCGAGACGGACGGACAGACATAAGATTACTAAGCTGGACTTTGGGGAACATGATTAAGAAGTGTTTGTGGAGACAAGCCGAAACGAGTGGGATTTAGCGTTGCCACGGTGGAGTTTGCTTACAACAGCGCAGTGCATTCGGCTACGGGAAAGTCACCTTTTTCGTTGGTTTATACATCTATTCCTAGGCATGTGGTGAATTTGGTACCGTTACCTAATGGTCGTGGTGTGAGTCAAGCTGCTGAAAATATGGCGAGGAGGTGCAAGGCTTTGCCAAAGGGAAAGTTTGTCAAGGCTAAGCTAGAGGCTACGGGGTTGAAAAGCAGCTGGCGACAAAAAGAAGCGGGTGAAAGTTTTATTTGTTGGGGATGATGTCATGGTGTTCCTACGAAAGGAGCGTTTCCACGTGGGTATTTATAAGCTGCAACCTCGCAAGTACGGGCCTCTCAAAGTGACCGGGAAGATTAATGATAATGCTTTTGTGGTAGCTCTTCCCAATGCGGGGAGAAGGCGTAGCTGGCCCAGCCACCAGCGCCGCCTCTCGAGGGTGCAACGGGGGGATTTCTTATGCCTGCGAGGCGGGCGCATGAAGATCACCAGGCGAGCGCCTCATTGTGATGTAGGAAGGATATTTGATGAAGTCAAATATATTAATTATTTTTGTATTTTAATTAATATCTTAGGATTTAATTCGTTTTAGTTTATATTTTATTTCTTATTTTTGTCATTAATTATAATAGGTTGATTAGAGATGATTTTAGAGTAGATTTTGAGGAGATTTACTAGTTTTTGAGTCCTATTTAGTTACCA